>SEMN01000013.1:395000-410000 GCA_005408345.1 Macquaria australasica
GTGCTGTTATGCTTTCAAAGCTCTTTTCTTTGGACCATTAAACCAGTGGCACCAAACACTGAACAGTGGTTGCCATTTACTGTGATGTGTGTGTGTGTGTGTGTTTTGGGTTTGCATTTTAGTGTGTGTTTAGCAGTACTCTTACTAGCTGTACTGTAAAACCAGCAATTCTAGGTTTATTTTGCATTTATTTTGTTTTCCATGATGTTTATCTTCTCTTCTGCTCCGTCTTTGTATTGTATGTATATATCCTTTTACCAATCTAGTAGCTATAAGGATTAACATAGTTTCAATCAACCCCTTTCTTTGAGAGAACTTGCAATTTGTTTTCATATGCACAAAATGCTTTTGGAAAAATTGTCACATCAAAGTTGCAAATGTTTGCATGCAAATTACTGTCCTTTTCTGCATAAAGCCATCCAACCCAGAACCACTGTTACAAGCTCCTGTCAAATAAAATCAAACTGTTGCCTCAACCAAACTGCTCCTGTGCAAATCCGTTTAATAGCCAACACTGTGTATCACTCAGCAAACCATTTGTAAAGGTCACAAATTTCATCCCAATTTATTACAAAAGCCGCTGCACATTCTGTCACCCTGAGCCTCGGTAATCAGCACAAAACTCCTGGTGTGGCTGTTCGATAGTACAAGAGGGCAAAAGGTCACAGCTGTTGCTACTTACACCTTCCTAATTTGCATTAACTTCCATACAAAATGTCTGATTGTTATGTGGAGGAAATGTTCTAACTTTCTGTGACATTTACTTCCAAACATTTGAGCGGCTCACCTCGGGGCAGAACACCTGAGCTCACTCTGTGGCAGCGCTCCTCAGCCACACCGGTCCAGAACCACAGCTCTTCTTCTCTGTGATCTGGACTGTGTCAATCTGAGTGTGTGTGTGTGTGTGTGTGTGTCCGTGGAGGGCTGTTAGGAACACATGTGGTTCCCTTTGACCAGACCACTGGCTTGGTTTAACGCCACACTGGTTTCCTCAGTGGGCTCTTTAACAAGCGGTGATGAATAAGAGTCTGGGCTACAGGACACATGAAACCCTCCGTTGCTGTCAGAAGGAGGGATGAAGAGAAAAAGAAGGAAAGAGACAAAAGAGAGAGCAAGACAGAAGCAGAAACAGGAATGAGTGGTTAAAAAGTTACAAAAAGCAAATTGATAAAAGTGATAACAGCAGTGTTTGATGAGACACCTTTAATATCTCCCCTCAGAAAAAGCAAAGAGGCGACAGACATAAGAAAGAGAAAAAGAGAGACGGCCAGGGAAGACGGACCTGCAGATACATAGAATAAATATGCAGAGAGTCATGATAGCAAAAAAGACAAGAACATTGTTTTTGACAATGCAAACAACATGAGATAACTGATGAGAATGTGATGATGTGTGTCTGCTGTTTGGTGCTGAGTAGGAAGCTTACAGTGAGTTTTTAGAGCTTTTTTCCACTGAAAACAGCTGCCTGCTGCGGCCGAAAATGACGCTATGAGAGACGATACATTGTTATAATAAAAAAAAATTATTATTGATCACTAATCAATATTTCTAAAATGACAATGGATCAAATGTATAATGTGAAAGGTGTCACTCGTAATGACAAACCCACAGAGATTGATCAACCGACTCTGCAGTTCCCCTTACTGTAGCTCTGTGGAGTGTTTTAGAGTTTTGGTTCAGTCTCACTGCTCTCACCAAACTTGTTTCCAGCTGGCACAGTACATTTGCTGTTAAAAGAGCTCTAAAAACCAACTGTACGCAACCTGCCCACCACCGAACGGCAGACACACACAGTTAGCGACTAGCTGGTGAACATAGTGGAGCATTTAGCAGCTATGAGCCAGATATTTCCCTCAGGAGTTGGTAGAGACCAAAAAACAGAGCTAAAAGAGAGAGAATGTTGGACTTAAATTCATCAGGTGGTAAAAGCGACTCCAAATGAATGACAATGTTGCTCTGTGTCTGCTGGATGTGTAAATAAGCAACTGTTTGTTAATACATGTGTCATATCAACTTTATAAGGTGATAATAAGTCGTGTTTAAAGCTTGTTCTGCTGAGCTTGTTCAAGTGGCCAAGAAAAAATATGCTATTAATGCAGGTTTAACTAGTGTTTGTTTTGACATATTAGTCATTATTGCATCCACACTTGGAGCTGATTTTATGCTTTTAACTGGTTTAAATTTTATAGGAATTCTTATTAATAACAATGAATGTTTTGGTAAAACAACCATGTATTGTTTAACCTAATAAAGCTATTACATCCTTGGGGGGTGAGAAACAGACAGACACAACAGCATGAAGAAAGTGAAATAAAAAACGGGGGACATGTGAAAGAAAAAATAAAGAGAAGAAGTAAAAGCTGAGACAGGCAGAGTGGCCACATCAGTCAGAAGTATAGACTTTGTGTTCTCCCCTCAGAGTGTGTGATTGAACCCACCACATCCACTTCCCCTCTATTATCATCAGCCGCTGCTGGCCCCATGCCTGGCCCTCCACCAGCAGCCCCAACAGCATAGCCTTACTAGACAAACATGGCCAGGACGCTGTGGATTGCTGCTGTCCACAGCCGCCAGTAGCACGCTACTGCTTACATGACATCACTGCTATTTAAGGAAAATTACAGTTTTAAGGAGATGCAGACAGTCTGATTTCACTGATTTCACTGCTGGCCTACAGCTGCTGGCTTCCAAGTATACCACACAAACATGCATGTGCTCAGTCACACACACACACACCTACACCTCTGGTTGCCAGATAGATTATAGGTTTTCTGTAAGTAATCCTTTTACTGTTCCAACAGCAGCAGCCGCAGCCACCAGGTCCAGACTCTGTGTTTCTGTATCAGTCTGAGGCTTTTCAACACCTGAGTGCAGACAGGAGACACACAGCAATAAATTAGTCTATAGTTTACAGGAGCCCCTGGACTTTAGTTTGGTCTGTTTTTCTGCATATGTGAATATATTTGTGTTTTTAGGACCCTGATAATGTTTTCTCAGGCTCAGTGTGTGTTTCAGGTTGATTGGAGGTGAAAGAACATGTGCCTTTAACATTTATTTCAAAGAGGTATTCCCTTGGAGACATTATTACAATCAAGACAGCCATGTTTTTAGTGTGTGTGTGTGTGAGTGTGAGGGGCAATGTTTTTCACAAGACCCTACACTCTCCTAACCTTTCTTAATTTGGGCCCTTCCTAAAACTCACTACCCAAAAGTTTTTGTTATTAATAAAAGTCATTGCAAAATTACAAAATATTTGCCGTCTTCTATATAATTCATTTTTAGTCTGGAAAACTTTGCTGCAGGCCTTAAATGTCATGTCCACAGCACACTAAGAAAATGTCAGAAGTGCAGAAGAACAGATAAAAAGAAGACAACCAGATCACAAACCTGCTGAACAGATGCAACAAACCATCTGTATGCACTTGTAGAAACCTACTACACATCAAAAATATCATAAATATCTCAAACACTGGAAAACATTTCAACAGGTTTATTAGTCATAAAACCTTGTTTTTCTAAAACAAGGTGTGATGACATGTTATTTGTAGCCAAAGCAGTTTGAACAGTTTGAGAGTTTTTTGGAATAAACTCTCAAACTTAATATAAGAAAGAAGTAAAGCTATCATTCCTACTACCTTAGTGTCTTTTGGCTGTTTTAATGCGTAATACATCCAAATAGCCCATGAATTAGGTCATAATTGCAAGCTGTTTTTAATATGATGCTCACATGATGATGATCAGTGCCTTTGAAATCCCTCTTTTGTCATTACAAAAAACAGACAGACAGACAGACAGACAGACAAAAGAGCACTTTCAACACCAACACAAGAGTCAGAAACCTATTACAAATGCTCTCCATCTCCTATTTTGCTAATTACTTTCATTTATTCAGTGATCCATTCAAGGGCTCAATATCAGAATTAATGACTAGTTAGGATAGATATGTGTGAGAGTGAATCAAGCTTCTGTTCCAAGTGAGATTAGACAAATGCTTCAAAACACGTCAGAGCTCTGGCTGAATTGTTCCAGGCTGCTCCCTTTATAGCTGCTTACCTTCAACAGTGTGTGGCTCTAATGGTTTCTCCAACTGCATGAAATGGCTCCAGAACTGATATCACTGATCCTCCCAACGCTCCTCAACATTTAGAGAAGAGGTCATTAAACCTTCTGATGAGTGAGTTTTTGTATGTGAACACTGACATATTATCTATCACCTTATTAAGTTGTTATGGCTAACTTGTTAGCAAACAACTCTCTATTTACACATTAAGCAGACATGGAGCAACATTAGCATTCACTTGGAGTCGTGTTTCTGGCCAATAATCACTCTCCTTTGAGCTCTGTTTGGTTCCCACCAACCCCTAACAAAAACAACTTTACCTAGAAAAATGCTGCACTGTGTTCACCAGCTAACTAACAACTAACAAAGTCTGTCTGCCACTTGGCATTGAGCAAGTAGTGTATAGTGGGTTTATCAGAGTTTAGCAGCAGGAAACATGGTTGCGGGCCCGAAAACCAAAACAATGATCCAAAATAAACCAAAGCACGGCCCGTAGATCTGCCAGTAACTCATCATTCTCTGTGGGTTCATCACTAGAAGTGACCCCTTTCACAATACAGATACTCATTTGATCCGTTGTTAGCATAACACATATTGATCGGTGCAGCTTTAAGTCTACCCCTCTGTGCCTTTAATCTATAGGTGTTTTATTTAGTAACACCTATATGGGTGAGTTCTCAGTAGGGGACATCACTATCAAAGATGATTAGTCTTTAATAGCTGGTTGCAGTAATTACAGTTAGCATTTCCCTCTAGGGAGCAAGTCAGCACAGAAAGCTTGACCTTAAGCCACACACACATGCACACACACACACACACACACACACACACACACACACACACACACACACACACACACACACATGCACAGAGGGTGCCACTGTAAATTAACTCATTAAGTGGGATGTGTCATTAAGATCAGGTTACGCAGTGTGAAACTCACTGAGAGCTTCTGTCTCATTAGATATGCAAAGGAAAGACACTGTCCTGTTTTACTGTCGTCCACTTTTTATCTCTACTTTCTGCCTCTCTTTTCCACTCAGTCACTCCCTGCTCCTCTTTCCGCTCATCACATCACATCTCATTGAGTCTGCGTAACTGTTTCTCAGCTGAGATAACGGCTGCTGGATTCGTCGCTCTAGTTAATGCACTCTGAGTCTTGTTATATTCAATTATACCGATGTGGGGAATGGCCTGTTTCTCCATATGAACTGTACTGAACACATTAGTGGAAGTGGAAGCAAATGGATTTTATGTGTGATGGCAGAATTTCGGCCTATTTCAAGCTCATCTCCAAAATTTGGAGGCCAAGGATCAACAATGTATGATTTCAAGCACAAGGGTATTAATTTGAATTACGTAACATTTTAAATTGCAGCCTGCAAATTATAATGTTATTGTGTTGTAAGTATGGTGCACTTTTATAATAATTTTGTACAGGATTATCCTTTGTTGTTATGAGGACCTCATAAATTCATTATGGGATACAGTAATGTGCTTATGAGGAGACAAAACAAAAGGTGCAGCTAGCCTATTACAGTAGATGGGGTAAATTACAGGTGTAGATATAAAGACCTTCCGGCTTATATTCATTGGATTGACTATATATCACCGCACCCCATAGTTATTATATAAATATAGTAATTGCATATCAAAAATAGTTTATAATTTTTCATTTAGTTCCCAATAAATACAAAACTGTTACCCCTTTATTTTAAGACTTCTTGTTTTGTTTTATTATTACGTTCTTTTATATGTGCCCCATCATTACAAAATACTTGCACTGTAATTTGCGGGCTGTGATTTTAAAGCATTACTGTGAACTACCGTCATAGACTACTAATAGCGGTGATAAAACTGGTCAACATTTATTGGGCTCTAATTGGACAGGATTTCCAGAAGTCTGCGTAA
This sequence comes from Macquaria australasica, assembly GCA_005408345.1. Taxonomy (NCBI): domain Eukaryota; kingdom Metazoa; phylum Chordata; class Actinopteri; order Centrarchiformes; family Percichthyidae; genus Macquaria; species Macquaria australasica. Next base: position 400,972 of record SEMN01000013.1, read on the forward strand.
ACTCTCTCCCTCAGTTCAACTTATTCTTCTAGTTTATGAAATTATGCTGTAACCTTTTCAATGATGAACAATCATTTTCGTATATTGTAATAGAGCAGAAGCTCTCTGTTCAAATGAACGAAAAAACCCCAAAAGCATCAGCTAACAATCCATAATGTGGCAACGAGCTCTGCACTTTGAAGGGTCTGTGGAAAATGAAGGCAGACACCTTTGGGGCTTTCAGTAATGATCATGACTGCGTGTATACACACACACACACACACACACACACACACACACACACACACACACACACACACACACACACACACACACACACACACACACACACACAGCACTTCTGTTTAGGTGAGATGGAAGATTAGCCACTCAGGTTGACAGTTCCACAGGCGAATACCTGTCTCGATTAAGAAGGTGCAGAGTGATTTACAAGGGAATGTGCGGCCAGTAAACAAGGAAGAGGCCAGCAGCCGGCTGCAGCCGGGGCCCGAGACGGAAAGTGTGTTATATATACGGAAGCATCCCATGGCGAGGACGCCGGTGTTTTTTTCCCACTGCTGCAAGGGTAATTTTAATGAGATTGGACCATTTCGTGTAGACGGAAGAAACAATGGAGCTCATGCCATTTCCACCCTCGTCTGGCATGCCAGGCATGCAGCAGTCAGGACCTCTGAGTTTGATGAAGAGGCAGAGGCACAGATTGGATGACCTGCACTTACTAATATCTATCTTTCTCTTGCTTTTGTCTCACTAATAACCCCTTCTATTTTCTCTTCTGTACGTGTGTCTTCTGCTTTTCCTTTCCTGTTTCTAACTGCCTACCTCTTGTTCTGTCTCTCCACCAGGCCTACCCTCTCAGCTCTCTAGCAAAGAAGCAGCCAACAGTGCTGGTGATCTGTGGTCCGGATCAAAATGGCTCCATTGGCCTGGTGTGTGCCCGACACCTGCGCATATTTGTAAGTAAACTACTGTACAAAGTGCGTAAGGGTAGCCAACAATCCAGTGCACGAAAACAACTTTTCAGCAGAGTAAATCCCTATTATATTCAACAACACGATAAATGATCTGCTGTAAAACACAGTCTGGTGCTTACTGAGTAATTTAGATATCACAATAGGATCCCTATACAGGCCCTGTGCGCTTTACAGAATTTCACTTCAGCTCCTGTAAACGGCTCAGAGCAGTTATCCCATTAGCCTCCCTGCAAGGGCACTCAGACAGTAATGACATCATGCTATTGTTACTCTCGTTAAAGCTGTCTGCGTCTTACGCTCGGCAGCCACGATATGATGTCATGACCACGCTGTCTGCCCCTCAGGCCACATACTGACTGACATTTCAAGACTAATGGTTTTTTTTTTGAGGCAGGATTCATCCTCTCCAAACACATCACAGATCATGAGCTTAAAGAATGTCTTATTCGACAGCACAGTTGATTTCAGTTGGTGCTGTAGTCCTGCCCCAGTCTACCGTATGACTTTATTGGAAGGGAAATATTGGATATGTGTTTTTGAGATCTTTGGTTTGGAATGGAATGCATCTATACACTTTACCATATGTGTCTGACACACGAGATTTACAGTGCATTGATAGTTCTGATTAAAACCATGTTAGATGGATTCTGTTTAAGCAGCGAGATGGCTCTCTGTGGAGTCTCTCTCTCTTCCCTCGCCTCCAACTCTCTGTCTTTTTCCCTACTAAGGCCAAGGTCAGAGGTCAACTCAGAGGGACATATATTTTACCCTGCCATTCCAGACATGAATAAGGAGCTTCTGAACAATTAGGCATCAATGACCTCTTTTAAATGTATCTTTTGAGTGCTATTTTATCTCTTTATTGATGCTTTGTTTCTAATGTTTTTACCTTCTGCTTCTGTCTTTTCTTGTCTATTTGTCAAATATTGTAAATCATTTTACTGCATCTTGAAATGTGCTATGTAAATAAAGTTTTATTATTATTATTTTCAAAGTGACTGCACTCTATAGCAGGCCGATTGGGACCACACTTGTCTGAGTTTGCTCTAACTTGAGAAACTTGAGTACTTACTTTGGACTGTGAATCGCTCTCCTGGTGTAAGAGTGTATGTTTTTCATGGTGCGATGTGATCCCTGTCAGCAGGAAGACATGCAAGCACACATGTGAGACACACACACACACACACACATACACAGCCTTGACCCTCTGATGCAAAGCTGTGAATGTGATCAGACAGAGCATAGAAATGAACGATCAGCTGTAGACAGACAGGCCAACTTGCTTCTCATGTCACTCCAAGACGTCCGTGTTCACAAAAGCAGGTTGTGTCTGAGTCTGTCGTGCATCTTTGATTATTTCCAGTGCTAGGTATGAGGAAAAAGACAATGCTACATACCGGATTACATACATATTCCTTGATCAAAGCTAATGTTGGATGAGAATAAAAAACAAGTCCTATGCACATTAGTTCCGGTGTGTTGTTCATATTAAAACAAGTGGACATGATGTTATGTTTGACTCAGTGCGTTGTGCTCTATAGACAATCACTGCATGGAAAGTTCACATTTCTGATGTCAGCCACATTACAACTGGCATGAACGAAATAGAAAAATATTCTTTATTATATAACATTACAGCAAAAAAATAATTTTAATCATATATAATTTCAAACAGACTGAAACACACAGTTAAGGTGAATAGACGTGCAACAATTAATATTTTGACACATGCCACATGATGTTTCACCAGTTAAAGACTTTATTGTGCTGCAGACCTCATCCCTTCATTCCTAATGGGATGTGTCTAAAAACAAAATACTACAAGACACCATGAGACCCTCAGTGGGAGGAAGTGTAAGCCTGTTAGATGTGAACATTAACTGGAAAAAGACCTTGTCTGTACCCTTTGCTTGTTTCTGTCTCACGGCTCATTTCTGTTCATGCTTACTGACACTGACAGTCATTTCGAGCTTTTCCATAGTTTCACACAGTTTGATGGTTTAACTGCTGATGAGGTCAAGGGCATGCCGGGGTCACCGGTTAACCCCGAGGGAGGGACACACACACACACACACACACACACACACAAACACACACACACACACACACACACACACACACACACACACACACACACACACAGTGGATTGTATTTGGCTCGGTTGCTCACTCTGTGCTCTGTGGAGATCAGGCTGGAGATGACGTCAGGTGATGGGCGGCTGTGGCAGTTGGCTGTGATTGGTTTAGGATCCCCAAGGAGGCAGCAGTCTATCTGACCTGACAGATCACTTCCCTTGTAGGGCAGCCTCAGCTCAGCCACATTTGAAAGAACTGTTTCTATTTATTTATTTATTCCTTCATGTGATGTCTGTGAAACGGGTCCTTGAAAGATTCAGGTATGATTCACTGGCCAGATATTAAGACACAATATGCAATCTATTTTAAATCAGAGATGAAAGAGACGAATGAGGAACAGGAAGAGGTCTGCGATGCATGTACCAAGCATAATGACAATAAAGTAGGCTACTTAAGATGATTCACCAAAATGATTAAAAAAAAAAAGGTTTTAGTTTTATTTTGAGATATCCTCTGAGATTTCTGTCTCTACCCCAAAACAATAACAGTGAATAGAACTTTGTTTGTGGTGCTGACAGTATGGTGAACATGAATGTATGAAGCAAATTTCATGGTAATCCATCCAATAGTTGTTTAGACATTTCACTCAAAACCACAAATGTGAACCCCATGGTTAAAGGTAAGGTCAGGGGATGACCAAAGTCATTAGAATTCATCCTCTGGGGAACATGAATGTCTGCACAAAGTTTCATGGCAATCTATCAAATAGCTGTTGACCAGTGACCCAGTTACTCTGCACAGACCTCGCTGTCAACTGTTTTCTTTGGACTTAGTTTCCACAGAAGAATGAAACCTGTTGGCAATGTGTTCTGTGGATTATCCAGACTAATGGCACATTGTTCTGGATAGATCTTAATGTAGATTTGTTTTGACTGGGAGCACTACAAACTAAATTCCTTTCACCTCCATTGTATTGGGATGGATGGATGGATGGATATCTCAAAGCCTGGGGGGAAAAAAACAGACTTGATACCATTAGGGGTAAGTGAGAAAAAGTCTGGGTGAACTGGCCCTTTAAAGGTAAGTATGAAGATACTTATCAAGGACTATGTTCTTGACAAAAAGATAACTTGAACTTTTTACATGATCAAACATGCAAACAAGCACACAAAGACTCACAGTACTGACAGTGGTTCCTAGGTTTTAAGATTTATCTTTGGGACTGTTTAAAGGTCACGGATCACAGGTGCTTCCTGCTGAGCATGACAGACCTTTCAGACTGCGGGTGTCTGGATTTCTACTCCTCTCAGCTTCCAGTTTATAAGGGAAGTATTCATACAGGAAGCAGGCTGTAGAAAACCACAACTTCTGATCACTGGTCAGCGGGATTTTCACTTGTCGTAAAAGGCCAAATGTACATTGATGAATCATGTCAGTGTTGGCTGACATTGCAGGTTATAGTGTCGATATTATGTAACCTTTTCTCTATTTTTTGTCTGTTTTTCTCTCCTCCTTTGTGCCCCCACCTCTTCACAGGAATATGAGCCCACCATCTACCACCCTAAACGCTCCTCTCAAAGTCTACACCAGGACTTTACAGTTCAGTGTGAGAAGATGGACATCCCTTTCCTCTCCTACCTCCCCACAGAGGTCAGCAGCATTTTTACAGAATAACACATTTTACAAACCCTTCAGTGGTGTTGTTGCTAGCTGTAAAGTTTGACTGACACATTAAAATCTATCATTTAATTTAAAGTATGCACTGTTGATGAATTTGTAACAGTGAAAATTACTTTGATTAAAAGAGTAATTCAAAATTTTGGGAAATTCGCATATTTGCTTTCTTTCTTGTCAAGAGTTAGATGAGACGCTTAGCTTAGCATAAAGAGTGGAAAGAGGGGTAAACAGCTAGCCTGGCTCTGTCCAAAGGTATCAAATTACAACTACCAGCACCTCTAATTCTCACTAATTTACACATTATATGTATTTTTTCAATTCATACAAAAGAGTAAACAAAGAGAAACAAAGAGTAAAAACCACAATTTGCCGTTTTAAGAGGGGGTCATGTGCCGGACTATTTCTTGACCAGGACCAGTAATTTCGTGGAGTCTCCACTGGTTTCCTGGAAGCCACTGATTTAGGTGAATCATGTACAGGAAGTTAGCTCTTGATTTATCCATGCTGAGGTTCTGTTCTGTTCAGGTGCAGCTCATAAACGATGCCTACAACCTAGTGATTGATGCCATGATGGGCCCAGAGGCAGACTGTGCCAACATTAAGGAGCCCTACTCTGGTATTCTGGTCACCCTGAAGCAAGTCAAGACCCCCATTGCCAGTGTGGATGTGCCCTCAGGTAAGTGTTCATCCAAACTGTAGATATCAGGCTGGAGGCCCAGAAACACAACATGATAAATGAGCCTCCAGGCAGCTCCCTAGGATCCTTGGCTCCCAGGCAGGAGTTTTCCAAGTCTGGAGGCACACGTGGAGGATAAATCTTATGTTACAGTGAGCTCAGTGTGAGCTCATCATACCTCAAATACCCTACCTGCTGAGTGTGTGCACAACAGGCAGAAAATTATCACAATACTCTTTTTCTCTCCCTCCTTTCTGTCTTCCTCAGGTTGGGATGTAGAAGAACCAAGTCAGGATGGGATTAACCCAGATGTTCTCATCTCACTTACAGCGCCAAAGAAGTGCGCCATGAGTTTCTCTGGGAAGCATTTCTTGGCCGGACGCTTCCTGCCCTATGACATCCAGAAAAAATATGAGCTTAACCTACCAGACTACCCTGGCACAGACTGTCTCATAGAATTGTAACACATGGGAAGCATAAGAGTGGCCACTTCTCATTTTCAGAAACGTACAGTTAATCTATTCTTTTGTTTTGTACTTTATAGATTGTTAATGTGATTTAATGTTAACATCTCAGTTGTGTAGATCAGGCTACACCTTAGCCAAATGTGCTGTTGAGCTACAGTAGAAGGATAATATTTAGAAACTGTGGTTTGAGTCGGGTTTGAGTTGAGTTGATGTCTTTTTAGGGACACACACACACACACACACACACACACACACACACACACACACACACACACACACATACATACACACACACACACACACCTGCTCTGTGTATAAAGACAACTACACTGGAGGAAAACAGGATTGCAGATCAAAGAAATATGAAATTATTGTTGCAAAAAAGTCAAAACTTATGAGATCTTGGTTGGATGAAGAGAAATGAGGCGATTTTGTGTCAGTCTACTTGTAAAAGCTGTAGCATTACATAGTTTTCTGATTTTGCAAAAGACAGAAATGTCTTTTTCCAAAGTCAGCAAAGAAAAAATGAATTTTCTATGACGCCAACCACTGGAATGTGTTTTCTTTCTTCTTCAAAACTTTTTTAATGTTCAAATTCTGATGCTCTTCTGGTTAACTTTCTACTGAAGTGTGCTGCTGCCGAGAGGAGTTAGTGTAGGTTGGCAATTTAGAATTTTCTGTTTATGTGTTTTGGGTTTGTTTGGTCAGCCTGCACTTCTGCATTACTTTTGTTTCAGTTACTGTTACTGCTGTTACAAAAGGCCCAGACAGTTCTCATTGTCCAATAAAAAAGTTCCTTTTAAAGGATGGTTCAGTTTCTGGTGTTTTGTTTTCCTTCACTTAAAGCTGCACTGATCAGCATATTGATTTTATATGAACAATGACTGTGACAAACACACCAAGAATCACAGACTAACTCTGCAGTTTCCATGGAGCCTTTTAGCCTATTTTGGATCATTGTTTTGGTTTTCTGGCCAGCAACGCTCATCACCTATGTGTCCAGCTGCAGCAGGCAGCTGTATACAAGGCAACAGGCAACTAAAATACCAGATAATTTTCTCAGGAAAAAAATACAGAGCTAAAAGGAGAGTGAATATTAAACTTAAATTCACAAAGTGTACAAAAACACGACTCCAAATGAATGCTAATGTTGCTCAGTGTCTTTTGGATGTGTAAATAGACAACTGCTTGCTTACACGTTAGCCATAACACCTTTATATGGTGACAAAGTTATGTTTTCAGCTTGTTCTGCTGCCCCCATGTGACAAGAAAACTCAATTAAGGTAGCTTTAAAGAAACACTGATATTTAAAGCTGGAGTAAAATTCCCCTGGAGCTGGTAGTTTGTAGTGTCCTTGGGTGTCTTTCTCAAGGACAGGCAGGTTAGCTGCTTGCTAACACAGGACTTGAACACAGCTCGTTCTGTTGAATGACACTAATCACTAGGTCACCTATCTGTGTTACATGCACATCACATGCAATTAATGTTGTGCTTCTTTAGATGAGCGCACCCTGTTACTTCTGTTTATTGGTTCCCAACTGGATTTGATTTGGTAATGAAAGCCACAAACAGGTGTGATCGGGTTATAATCAGCTGTAGAGGAAGGTCTCTCATCATTGAGCTCAGGGCTGTGGGCTTCAATGAGAATGATTAAGTGAGACTGCTGTGCTGTTTATGGATGAGGTAATGTGTATTTATACGAAGCACAGGAGCTTCTTCTGAATACTAATGCACTAATGCCCGCTGTGTGTGCACATGTGTGAGTGGGTGTAGAAAGTCAGTGAAAAGGAATGTCGATCCGTTTTTTCGCTCGGTGGTATTAAATCTGTCAGAGGCGAACTGACGAGGGTTGTAGAAATATGTCTGGGCGCTCAGCGGTCCTGTCTTTCATGCCTGTCCAATCCCCGTCAGGAAACAACGACTTGTCACCGCTCTGTCGTTTGTGCTCTTCACGAGAGCGGCTGAGTAATGAGCTTTGGAGTCGCCGGTGGCCCGGAGAATTGAACAGTCATAACTGACAGCGGCACTTGTTGTAATATCCAGCGAGAGATGGTCTTACACGGAGAAGAGATGCAGTGAAAAGATTTAGTGAGTCAGTTACAGAGTGCAGCAGTGAGGCAGAAAGATGAATCTAGTGCTTACACTGTAGGCTACAACACACAAAAGCTTAAATTTGAACTATTTACAGAGGCTTTTCTCAGTGTAAATAAAGGGTTCCAGTTCTTATTTAGTGTGATGAATATTGGTGTTAAACACAAACAATAGAATAGTACCAATACAACAATCTGAAAATACTCCATTACAGAAGTATTATCAGCAAAATGTACTTAAAGTATCAAAAGTAAAAGTGCTTTTTCTGCAGTAAAATGTCCCCTGTGACTGATATATTATTATTTAGGACATTATTAGATTGTTAATACTAACGCATCAATGTGTAAGTGACAGTTTACTCTTGTAGCTGCTCGAGGTGGAGCTAGTTTTAACTACTTTATATGCAGTTAGCTTGTTCAGTCACAAGACGAAGCTGAGGGGCCATGAGATGATTAATGAGAGAGGAAAGAAGAAACAAAGGTTCTACGACATATCTGTATTTTTGACTTTTCTCTAATCGTTTAGAAAAATTGATAATTTTATCGCTTTGGGCCTGAAACAGTTGTGAAATCTGAAAAGTTACCAGTAACTATATCTGTCAGATAAATGTAGTGACGTAAAAATTACAATATATGAACTAGAAGTAAATAAAACTGTACATAAGTACAGAACTTTAGTAAATGTACTTTCCACCACTGAACTGTGAACACAGGCATTCAGTGTGCGACTTATGTTAACGTATGTAAATATGTAAACATCTTTTTTTTAAGAGGGGCATTTATTTTGAAAAGTAATTCTTTCAAAAGGTGTTGTTTAACACCTTTTTATGTTCAAGCAAGAGGGATTCATAAAAGAGCTGAACGTACGTAACGTTCTTAATTTCCATGGATTCTTTACAAGCGTTGATGCTAAAATTGCAACAATTCACGTGCTGCAAATGAGCCAGAGTACATTACACCTCATAAGCACGTCTCGTGTCTGCGTTGTGAGGAGTTTTTCCTGAATGGCATGCCATATGACGCCACTTCCACTCTTTGGCAGCGCATCGCCCTGCAATCAGCGACTGTT
>SEMN01000013.1:412500-635000 GCA_005408345.1 Macquaria australasica
CAACTTGGCCAGCATGTCACTCTTTCCTTTTTCCTTTTTTGATGGTCATCTCAGCCCCCTTTCGCTACGTCCGCTCCACCACTGAACTAACGACTATGTCTCCATCTGTCCATTTGTCTTCATCTGTTCGCCTTTTATTTCTAATGTGTCTCCCTCAGGAATTTCTTAACAAATACTTTCCCCACCTTTCTCCCCTCTGTCTCTCCCTCACTCCATCACACTCCCTCCCGCGGCCTTTCTCCACCTATTTCTCTCTGCCCTACTCCATCAAACGCTCTTTCCTCGCCTTGTTCTCTGTCACTCCCTCCATACACCTTAGAGCTTACAGATTTACGAGCTGTTATCCTATTTGAAGGCAGCAGCTGTTGCTGAATGCCCACTGTAACTTAGAGGGGAACACTGTGGCATTACCACCTCTTAGCATAAGTCTTGCTTTCAGCTCAGAGTTACTGTAATCTGTCCAGTTTAATCACACCAGAGGACTTCCACTCTTCTCCTCTCTTGTTGCATAATTGTCAAAGCGAGAGGGTGTGTGTGAACAGCTGGAGGGCCGTTTGTGAGTCAGACACAGGGGCTAATTCTCCAGATGCTGACCACTGTCTGCTCCAAACACAGAGCCGTCTGGCCAGCTGACTTTAATGACTGAGGCAGGGATTACAATGGATCAAAGGGAAAGGCGCAAATTCCCATTAATGACAACCTCCAAGCCATATCTTTTTTTTTCTTTTTCGTCTGTGTACATACATATGTGGAGGCGCCAAGATATTATTTATTGCAGGAGTAATCAGCTGCTTTCACTTGAGCTATTTCCAGCTCCTGGCTCTGTACCTGTGCGCAGGTGCAGAGGTTCATGCAAGGACTTTCAGATATTTTTAATGCGGAAATTCAACGCTGCCCAATTGTGTTTTTAATAGTATCAGGGAGAAAATACCCAAGAACACAAAGCCTTTGTTGTGCCTTTGTAAATCCTAAAATCATGTGGTTGGTTTGCATCATTTGTTAATGTCAGGGACATAATTGCTGATTTTAATGAGCTACAGATGTTTTAGGAATCAGACTTGGATTTTTGAGAATAAGGAACATCGGGGCAACGAGAGAGATACATGCAGAGAGAAAAAGCAGACTCCTCCGCAACCACACACACCTCGGCTATGACGCTGGCCAAACACATAAACAGCTTCCATATGACATGGCAAACAGATCATCACATATACAGGCCCACACACACACACACACACACACACACACACACACATGCACTCACATCACTGAATTCATATGTGAAATACCTCTAATTCAAACAGGATTAGACTTCATCGACAAATACTGTACCACCTTGTTCTCTTAGCGAGCTTAACATTTGTTCAATAGGTTACATAACATGTGTGCGTGTGTGTGTGTGTGTGTGGGTTCACATCTTCTCCTTCTTGTAAGGATCTGGAATATTATAAACATGATCCAGACCTTCTATTTAAGCCCTCTCTCTCTGCCAACATACATCTGGCACAACCGTACCGCGCTAATCTGACTGAAACCATTCTGGGTGCAACTTCATAAAGTCCTGCATCCCCCCCACCCCACCTCTTCCTCCCTTCAGCAGTTTTTTTATTAGATCCTGGCAAAGGCAGAAAACTCCCACTCAGAAAGTGAAGCAGAGGGAGCCTTTTGCCACTGGTGATTATTAATAGAGGATTTGCCTTTGGCTGGCTGTAAGCACACCAGCTGTATTTCAGAACGAACCACTGTGACGCAAATTGTTAAATCCAAAGATAGTCCTCTAAAATAAGAATTGCAGTTGTCACAAAAGACTCAGAGAGGGTAAAGATGACAATGACTGCAGTGTAGGATAAAAAGTAATCCAGTAGCTATGTGTCAGACATGTTGCTGACGTAGTCTGGCATTCAGGTGCTTGGCGTGTGGCTATATGTGGAACTGAGACGCTAACCAGCCCACAGATGCAGGTCTCCTCTAATATATTGGTGCCAATATAATGTATCTTGTTACCTTGTCGAGGGTTTACGAGGGTCACGGTGAGGCTGGCTGAGGTTTATAATAACTGTCACGTGGCAGGGTTCATGTCAAAGGTGAGAAAAGCGATACATCCTTATATGCATTCCGTTAGCTGAGAAAAGTCAAAATCATAAAGAGATTTGTGTGAGCAAAGCACAAAACCAAACCCACAAAGGCGAGACTGTCATACAAAAGAAGTGCCCCCAAAACGGCATCTGTTTATGTTCAAGTGACATGACCCTCTAGCGGCTTGTGTGACGTTATTATAGAGCGACAAAGTCCGCGGAGGGAGGAAGTTGGGGTGGATGGACGGGTCAACAAAACATCAGACTTCAACACAGGAGACAGCTGTTTGGTTTCCGTTTCCAACCAACAGTTTTGACCACGATCGCTCCATAACCTTAACCACATGTTTATTATTGTAACCATGATGATGAAGGTCCCCTAACCTCAACAAAGTGGTCACTTTACAAGTCTTCCAAATGAAACAACAAAATACGATGTTTGTCCATGACCTCTATACGGCAGGACGTCATAATTTCTTTGTTCCTTCCAAAACCATCAATCACTGTTGAAAAAAGAAATACATTTTATGATGTGACAATGCTATGGTTAAATACTTATTTTAACCCAAACCTTGATCTTGCTCTAAACTTAAGCAAGTCATTTTTGTGTCTAAACCAAACCAAACCTTAACCAAAGTGTTGTCACATCATAAAACAGACAAATGATGTTGAATACGCTTCTGTGTGTCGTTTCGGTTTAATTTGGAGGATTTGTTGGTTCTATTACATTAGCTATGAAAAGTCAAAATTGTAAAGAGACAGCAAAGCACAAAATCAAACCCACACAAAATCAAAATCAAACCCACACAAACAAGATATACTGTACTGTACTTTATGGTGGATTTTCTTAGCACTAAAGAGGAAATCATAAGTTCTAACCTTGCTCCCTCTGGTGTTACTTGCCTCTTGATGAGGTAAATTCCCTCACATACCAGCCATATGAAGCAGTGCCCCAATAAAATCTCCCGGCTTTTAAAATTCATAAAGTGTTAACATGCCACTCAAAAGCACAATAAGTTCTGTGAGTCTGTCATGGGAACCGGGCCAGTTCATACCTGCCATAACTGCGGTTACCAGCCCAACATTTGCCTTCTGCTGAAGCTAATCTGGGTTTCCTCCTTTAACTTTCTAAAACCATTAGTCACCTCGTAAAACTCTTAAGAATTGCTTGCTTTTTTGTTTTCATTATCAAACACCTTGAAATGATAGTCAGGAGCCAAATGGTTCTGCGGTGAATTCCCGTTGTTTTGGTGGGAGCCAGGAAGAAATGTTATGTAACAAGAGCAGGAAAACGGCTTTATAATTCCTTGGAAGTAAATGGATGCACTACAGAATGGGGAGGGTAATTAGGCCTAATTAGCCACAAGTTTGGGAGTCAGTGTTAATTAAGTGAAACAAAAGGGATGTTTGTGTCCCCTCACCATATGCTTCCCCTAAGAAAAGTTTTTAAAAGCTCTCAGAGTGAACATATTTACTGTGATATCAGAGATATTCCGCCCAGTGGAAGAAATACTGTCTTTTAATTGCTTTTAAAATGTAACCAGGACAGACAGAATTCAGGAGACAAAAGGAGAAGGGTGGAACAATTATTTGATTTGATTTACTAAACTAAACCTGCAAGCAGAACCACATCTGCCCAGCAGATCAGTGTGAAAGCATTTGCTTCTGTTTATCCAGTGATTCCAGTGTATCAGAGAGACAAAGCTGATATGGAAACCTATCAATGGTTTTTAAAGCCAGGGGCATAAATAAAAAACACCAAGCATGAACGTCAGCTGACTGTCTATGTTGCCCTAAAACTTATGTATGCCTAATACATTTCTGGACAGTCGATCTTTGTTCTGTTGAGCTACTATCCTTCTTTGCTAAATCTATCAAAAAAGAGTTGAAAAGAAATGTGCTGGCATGACAATAAAGACTTGAAGTGAGCCGTAAAACCAGTGGGGACTGGGATCCATACCGGCCTCTGTGCTGGAAGTCTCTGCTCGTAAACTCAGCAGTGTCTCTCCCAAGTGCTAAGTGCTTGCACATATTACGCGCGTACACACACACGCACACACACACACACACACAGGTTGCACAAGTTATTTTTTGTTTCTGTCACGTTTCTCATGACATTTATTTTTTTTTCTCACAGCAAGTAAACAACAGACTTTTTTTTTTTTTTTTTTTTTTTTTAAACATAAAAAATTCAAAGCACAGGGGAAAACGTGTCAAGAGCCAAATTTACAATGAATGCCAGGTTGAACGTCTTTCTCCTTCTAATAAGGCAACGTTTGCTTTCATCGTGTTCCTCACTGTTGTGCTGTTGTGTGTGCGAGCACATGCATGAAAAATGATGATGATGTAAGAATGACTCAGTATACAGGCATGTTGTATGCATTTGCATGGCAAGTGTTTACATTATAATAATATATTATTAAGACCAAAAAAGAAATCGGCAGAAAAATATATAAAAGTATGTGTGTGTGTGTGTGTGTGTGTGTGCGTGCTCTGCGAGAGGTGATGGAGCAAGTTAAAGTGAAGTTTTCTGGCTCGGCCGCTGGTTAACAGATGACTCCGCATGCACTGATTTGTCACAGCTGGAGCTTGATTAGCATCCTCAACAGCGGCTGCTTGTTGATGGATCAAGAGAAGAAGGGAGGACTGGGGGAGGACTGGGGGAGGACAAGTGGGGGGGACAATAAGCTGAAGGATGAAAAGACGTATGAGAAAGAGCACGGGGGAGATGACTGATGGAGAGGATGCTCCACAGTTTGGATGAAGAGGGAGGGTGTCGCCAAAGCACGAGGAGGAGCAGCAGCGAGAGGAGGAGAGGGGAAGTGGGAAATTACATAGATGAAAGCTTGCAAGGGAAGAAAAAAAAAGGACAAAAACTGGACAAAGAAGCTAACAATTTCTTTTTCCAATTTTCTCCCTTTTTAGTAGCCCCAGAAGCCTAGTTATTGTTTCAGCACATAAAAAGGACAGAAGGCCTGTGGCTGAAATGAGCGAAGTGAAAAAATGCAGAGAATAAAAAGTAAAGGGCAGAGGGAAGGCGTGCAATTAGAGGAGCCTTCATGCCGTGAAGAAAGAGCAAAACGTGCTCCAAACTGCATCAGTGTGTGTGAGTGTACACTGCTGTGTGTGTGTGTGCATACAGGTATTGGAATAAGTTGCTGCAAAACGTAATGCACAGTAAAGAGAGCAAAATCAGATTTTGTACTGAAGCGTGTGATTGACTTTGTTTTTTTTCCAATTTTGGTGCTGACAAAAACCTCACTCACATACACCCATACAGACATAGAACCTTGACCTTTCTTCATAGTATCATAGCAGAGATACTAGGAGAGAAATGTATACATTTAAGTATATAAGCTGTAGCACTGAATAGTTTATGGCCTTGTTGCTTTATATCCAGATGTTTTTTCTTCCTGTTTGCAGGATCTGTGAGGACCAGGAGTCCGTCAGACAGGGACAGGAGAGTGGCCCTCAACACGTTCACTGACGCACAGACAACAGGTACTGAATCCATCTGCAGTCATATTCAGAGCTGATTGTATAGCAGATACACTATGTGAGATGAAAGGGACAGTGTATAGCGGGGTTCTAAAAAAACAACAGGAAGTTAGTTATTGTAGTTTGACCCACTGATTTGTCCCGCTTGTCAACACGGTCAGCAGCAGCTGTGACTCACAGCTCAAGGAGGCAGTTATGTTGCTTTAAGAGTGTCCGACTGCCACAATTTGCACAAACTTGCAAAAATACACTTAGAGATCATAGAAAAAACATGCTCCTTGTCAGACGATCATACATACAGTTATTTGTGATATAGTATTTGTGATACAGTCACTGACAACAGTCCTAAGACCTTCCTGTAACAAAGACACATGGCTGAGATGTTTTTTTCTAACTTTGAAATTGTACTGTATCACAAGGCCAGATAGCAGTGACACAGAAACATTTTATCTAGCTGGGAAGATATCTTCTGTCTGGCAGCATCCTATGTGCTGTGATGCAACAGCCACAGACAAAGGAAATTAGAATTAAGTGTCTTGTCAACTTGAAAAACTGAGGTTTGGATGACTTAACATCCACTGTTTAATTGAACAAAAGAGCACCAGTATTACAGTAGTATAGTCTGTATCCAGATTGTTGTCTGCAGCACAGGTCCCTCCCTTCACCTCAGTGCACCCTGCAGTCCACCAAAGAACTTTGTTTATTAGAGCAATGCATTACTTTGTGAAGGAAAGATATCAACAGTTTGTTGCCAATGCAATTCTTTTGTTTTCAATCTGTCATATTTCTCCTGAGGAAACACTCAGGTTTCAGAACATGCAGCAGACTAAAAAACTAGACAATATGTCTCATCAGTCAAGCCAGGGGGCTTGGAAAGAACCTGGACAATGCAAAGCTCCCTGTGGTGTATGAAGTCAGTTTCAAATGGCGGTAGCAGACCTCTTAAAGTCTGTAACCCCTCCCTTCTGATTTCCTCCCTCTTGCTTTTTCTTGGTTTTGACCCACATCTCCCCTCCATGTAAGACCAGCTCCAACCCCCCCACTCCCCCTCTCTTATTTCTGGATCCTGAGCTGAACTGTTTTCTTTCTTTCTGACTTTTATTTTTCAGTCTAACCCTCTATTCTTTTGTGCATGTTCTCCAGGCGTGACAGAGTGGACGTCTTGGTTCAACATCGACCATCCTGGAGGGAATGGAGACTATGAGCGCCTGGAGGCGATCCGTTTTTATTACAGGGAGAGAGTTTGTGCGCGGCCCATGGCCATGGAGGCTCGCACTACAGACTGGGTGGCAGCAGCAGACACTGGGGAAGTGGTCCATTCCAGTCTGGAGAAGGGCTTCTGGTGCATCAATAAGGAACAGTCCCAAGGCCGCATCTGCTCCAACTACCACGTCCGCTTTCAGTGTCCCCCAGGTAACTCTGATGACAGCAGCTCAGGGCTGTACAAGCTGTCACTTCACAGATATGAATATTCAAACACATGCATGAAAACACATTTTCACATGCATGCATGTGAGCAATGGCTACAGGGAGGAATTACCCATTATAAATGCTCTTAGCTGTTTACTGTCTGGCATGTTAAATAATATTTGTTATTCCCTGCTCCTGATTCTGCTTGCCCACAGGAGCACATAATGCCAGCTTTGCTCAGGATGTCACACTCTGTTCTTCAATGTGTGTGTTTAGTGCAGAGCTACTGGACTGACTGGAGTGAGTGGGGTCCCTGTTCAACCATGGTTTGTAACGACGTAGGCATCCAGGTCCGCCAGAGGAAATGTGTGAACACCCAGCCCATGCCTCTCCTGTTGGTGCCAGCGTGTCAGGGGCACCATTCAGAAAGGAGGGAGTGCTCCACCCCTGCATGTACAGGTGACAATCACAAGATGTACCAGCACCTAACTATTGCCAGTACCTTAAGTTGTACAATGTCATGGGATTGCACACGAAAAACAACCAGTTGGCTGCAATGATGGGAAGGTGACCGTCCTTCAAACAACAAGGACAAAGGTTCTAGGTCATATGTAAGCAAGCATCTTTGCTTGGTGTTCAGTACATGTATGAACAAATTCTGAACACCAAATCTTCAAATGCCACTGAAACAAAAGTGATAACTCTGGTGCAAATAGTTTGCTGTATCCCTGCTTGTGTGAAATGCAGAGATGAAATTTAAAATGGAATCAAATTTTCCTGTGTACCATTGTTACAGCTGAGATTGTTCTATCAAAAATGTTTGTTTTGGTATTGATTCTGACATTGAAAATGCCTACGTGCCATTTCCTGCTGTGTGGTTTCAGGCAGCACCATCCAGTGCAGAACTTCTGCTAAACAGATCTTTATAACCATTAGTTCAACTGTTCTTGATTGAGCTGCTTGTAATCAGGAATCTTTCAAATGCAGCTATTTAATCAGCTTTCTTTTGATGCCCACAATACTGTATAATTGTCATTTATTGTCCTGTATACCCATGAGCCCATGCACAAGAGAGTTAACAACTTTCATTAGACCACTCTGTATAAAGTTTGAATGATGGAATTAATGAAAATATTGATCACAAATTCTACAGAAAATACTAATATGCATTACTTGTTAAATTCCAAACTCACATCCTCCCTGTCTCTCCATGTGATCAGCCAAGTGGAGTCCGTGGGGTCGGTGGGGGACGTGTTCAGTGACCTGTGGTGGAGGTCGCAGGATTAGGAGGAGGACCTGCGCGAGGACCTCAGTGACAGTTCAGTGTACTGGACGGCCTGTTGAAATACAGAAGTGTGGGAAGAGTCCATGCCCAGGTATGTAGTCTACGATGTAAAAGTCGTAATATCTTTCTTTATATTGGTTATATTATTTAATGTCTCTGTGTCTTTCTCCCAACAGCCAAGTGTCAGCGCGTGTGCACCGAGGGCCGTCCCAGTGAGGACTGCAGCCGGTGCGTGTGTGACGGCCACGTGCTGCATGGAGAAGTCCACACTGTGACTGGTGTCCCTGTGGCAGGAGCCTGGGTGGCGCTGGTCAGCCAGCCTAAGATGATCCGTGCCCGTACAGATGCCAAAGGTCAATTCAGGCTCACAGGAGTCTGCTCCTCCAGCTCGACCTTGATCTCCATCAGGAAGGAGAAGTTTTCGCCGATCACTGTCTCCACCTCCAGTAACACCACAGGGTTGTCCTGGGTACGGGCTGTCCTCAAATCAGCCGGTGAGTACTAATACAAAAGATAATAAATAAAAAATAATATTTTGTATTAAAAAAAGATGAAACAGTATTAACTGAAGATATTGTTGGTTATTTCGTAGAAGATCTAGTTTCATAAGTAAGAGATTCCTGATTCTCATTATTTTGATTCCACAGAGCCAGTAAACCCTCCAATCATATTCTCAGAAAACAGGAAATTGACAAAACTACAACATAAACAGTCTGGCCTATTGTAAGACTTCACATTGTCTGGAGCACTTATTTACTCGGTTGCAATGGAAACCAAATAAAAATATGCCTGTGCTGCTTTTGAAAGAGTAATTCCCTCAACAATAATTTTTCATAAGTGTAGAGACCAATGTGAGAATAAAGTGTAATGTCTGACAGAGTTTTATGGGGTCTCAAAACTCTGAGCACCATTTACAACAGTCAGAGTAAGGTCTTGAGAGTTTGCTCCTTTCTGCTTTCCACAGAAAAGCCGTACATTGTGAAGCACCCAGAGGACAAAGTGCGTTATGAGGGAGGACGGGTGCTGTTTTGCTGCAAGGCAACGGGATCACCAACACCTGACAAATACTACTGGTGAGATGACTACTAGGACCGGCACATTATTAATCACATTGTAACACACATAAACAGCTAGCATCAGAGTGATTGCTTTTACGTATTGTGAACATAATATTTGGAGGTCCCTAAAAATCAAATTTCACTTAAATCAAGATACATATGGAAGCAGATTTTTTTAAATTGTTATTAAAGCAGCATTAATCAGTTACTGTCTCTTTAGCTGTCTTACTCCCCTCTGCTGTTTGGTGCTGGGCAGGTAGCATACAGGGGGTTTATCAGAGCTGAAAACATCTGCGGGTGAAAAACAGCGCTGATGAGAGTGAACCAAAACAGTAAAGCTGGAAAACCAAAACAATGAGCTGAAAGACGCTAAATCGCTCCGTAGAGCTGAGGAGATATTTCTCCATGGGTTCAGCACTACAAGCAACCCCTTATTACATTACACATAGCTATTTGGTCCATTATTAACATATTATTCATTAGCGCAGCTCTAAATATCAAAACTCATTTTTAGAATAAATAACATATTTATAAACATACTACTATTGAAATTTTTACACACATTATACATTTAAAATTTTCATTTAAAAAAAACAACTATTTATTTTCATATCTCTGTAACTATTTTTCAAGGTACCACAATGGGAGTCTGCTGGACAGGAAGGTGTACAAGTATGAAGAGGACCTTGTACTGCGGGATCTGAAGCCGGAGCAGTCAGGGCAGTATTACTGCAAAACCAGCAGCCCTGCAGGCAGCATCAAATCCACTCCAGCCCTCCTCACTGTGATTGGTATGTATAGTATCGGATCTCTTACTGAAAGCAACATCAGTGTAAGATGTTTCCATTTTCACATAAATCCAGTCACATAGTTAAAGACGCTCTCCGTACGACATAATTTATTTACCACATTAATCTCCTGGTGTGACGGCAGCTTTGATGACACATACTAATGCTAGTAAACTGTCAAACGCTCAAAAGTTGTGGAGAAAAGTTTGTTCTCTCAGTCAAAAAGACACAAAAACTCCCTTTTAGTCAATGACGCAGTGATGTAATGTAAACTGTAATTCATCATCATCAGCCTGGATAGAAAATAATTTACTATGATGATAGCAAGCAGCACACAGGGATTATAGCTCAGGATGGCTGCTATCCCAGTGCATTTGACAATGACGTAATTAGTCAATGTTCTACACAAGTTCAAGTAAAACCACTGACAAAATGAAAACAACCGCAATTCATTTTACTGTATAAAGTGCAGCTGCCTCAGAGATTGAATACACACTTTAAGAGGAATGTCAGCGCTAAGCTCCAACCAAGTCATCCATGAGCCATGTCCATGCATTAAGAGGATTCAAACAAAACCACAGTGTCCTACAACTGAGGGAGAGAGAAAGGTCAGTTAATAGACTATCTGTCATTGGAAAAAACTATTACATGCAAAGAAAATAGGAAAATAAAAATATCAGGGCTCGCACAATCTGGCTGTGCTTGGAGCAGTACGTTTTTATTATGTTTACATTGGTTGAAGCTACTGCTTTCTAAACTGGGATTCTTTGTTGTGTGAGATGGCTCTGGGCAGAGTAAAATCTCAAACGCAGTTTTACCCAGAACACCCAGTGTTAAAGTGAAATCCAAGATTATCAATAAATCAATAAATTCTGTTTCTTCTCTCTCTCTCTCAGAGTCAGACAAGTATGCGTTTCCACATCCGTGCAGGAGAACTACACATTGCTTAAATCCTTGTGGTTAGCTAAGATACAGAATAAGGAACAGGGTTTTCATGGAGGAGTGCTAAAGCAATCTATCCCAGGCCACAGACAAATCCCTGCACGCCAAAAGTAATTATGGCAGGAGACACTGTATGTATGCAGGACAATACCTGCGGCCCAGAGCAGGATGAAAAAAAAATTGCCTTACTCCTTCAACTCAGTGCAGTTTCTTCTCACATTTTACATTATGCAGAAGTTTGATTTGATTTCCCATTAAATGTGTCAACCACAGATCATACAGGTGACTAGAAGTTACATAATTTATTATCAAAGGAAACTCAAAGCCCTGTTGGTAAAGCCATTAGCAGTACAGTGATGATATTTCATATGCATCCCAATGCTCCATGTGTCTGCAATTATCGACTTGACTTGGGAGATGGGGAGCTTAACAAGGACACTTGACTATAAGCTCTACCATGATATCATGCACATTAACTAATCTGCCAATGTCTGGGTGAACAATAATTCTTTCTTTCCAGCTCCCATCTGGATGGTTGGTAAATAAATGTTCTCTTCAACTTCATGTCTAATTACACGTTTATGCACATTTCATCGTCCAACTTGGCCACTCACAGGTACTTTCAGGCCATGCAGACATTGTGCGTGTGCATGAATACATTATGTGTGTGTGTGTGTGCATCCATGTGTGAAAAAGAAAGGCAGAAATAATATCTTTAAAATACTCCACTAGTTCCAATTTATTCTATATACACTTGTCCTTTTCCTTTCATGCACTGATTTCAATTATAGATCAATTACCCAGCACCCAGCAATTTTATAATTTAAATCGAATAGATTTGACAGGCTTTCAAGAGCAGGTTGCGTATCTTAGAGAAAGTAGAACTTCAACAGTCATGTCTTCAACATGGCAAGTCTGTGTTCATTTTAAAAAAAAACCAAAGCAACACTTAACAGCAGTTAGCATTTTTTTTACACTGAGTAAAAGCCTTTCATGTTTCATGCCAATCAGGTGACTAATTTATGTTTTAAACGTGTCATGTCAACACTAGCTTAATGTAATTTATTGTCTAATTCACAGCAAAAGGAACACCAGCATGCAATTCCACCCCTGAGACGCACCTCATCAGACTGCCGATGGACTGCGTTCAACCCGGGACTGACTCCAAGTACTACAACGCTGGCCGCTGCACTCACAACAAATGTGCTGGCTCCCTAGACTTTGATATGCGCTGCAGAGATGGAGTTGGGTTCTGCTGTGCCGTCCAAAATATGGAAAGTCGAATCATTGACTGTGGGAGCTACAGCCTTCCTATCCGGGCTGTGACACAGTGCAGCTGTCAGAGGTGTATGCAGCCGACTGTGCTGGTTCGTGGCAGAGTGGTCACAGCTGACAACAATGAACCGCTGCGTTTTGGGCACATCTACATTGGTAAAGAGAGGGTGGGCACCACTGGATACCAAGGAAGTTTCACATTACAAATTACTCCTGATACACAGAGATTAGTAGTGAATTTTGTTGACCCCACTCAAAAGTTTATTGACACTCCAAAGGTGTTCATCTTTGACAAGAAAGGTGGGTCCATCTACCATGATGTGAAGGTGATGAGAAAGCAGACACCAGTTGATATCAACGCAGGAGAAACCAATTCTATCAACCTAGGGGAAATTAAAGGGGAAGACCCCATTGGTCAGTTGGTTATTCCTCCCAACTCCTTTCACAAGGACAATGGAGAAATCTATGAGGGAACTGTGAAAGCCAGCGTCACATTCATTGACCCAAGAAATATCACTACGGCGGCTGCGGCCCCTGGCGATCTCAACTTTGTGGACGATGAGGGTGACATGCTCCCACTGAGGACCTATGGCATGTTCTCTGTGGACTTCAGAGATGAGACCAACAAGGAGGTACTTGGAGCCGGAGCTGTTCAAGTCCTTCTTGACACACAGCATGTCAAAATGCAAGAGCACATTCCCAAAATGAAACTGTGGTCTTTAAACCCAGACACAGGAGTCTGGGAAGAGGAGAGTGACTTCTCCTACACCACAACTACTGGTGGTCATGGGCGGAGCAAACGAGAGGAGCGCACATTCCTCATAGGCAACATGGAGATTAGAGAACGTAGGCTCTTCAATTTAGATGTGCCTGAAAACAGACGCTGCTACGTCAAAGTCCGTGCCTACATGAGTGACAAGTTCTTACCTAGTGAACAGTTGGAGGGTGTCGTGATCAGCTTGATAAACTTGGAACCCAAACCTGGTTATTCCTCTAATCCTAGGGCATGGGGGCGCTTTGACAGCGTTATAACTGGACCCAACGGGGCCTGTTTACCAGCTTTCTGTGATGCCCAAAGGCCCGATGCTTACACAGCTTATGTCACAGCAATGATGGGTGGGGAAGAGCTGGAGGCAGCTCCCTCCTCCCCAAAGATGAATCCAAACATCATTGGAGTGTCTCAGCCATATCTGGATAAAATAGACTACCAGCGGTCAGACCATGAGGATCCAGCTCTGAAGAAAACAGCCTTCAGAATCAACTTGGCAAAGCCTAACCAAAATAACCTTGATGAGACCAATGGGCCAATATATCCGTATCAGAATTTAATAGGTTGTGAAAATGCCCCTATTGATGCAAATCATTTCAGATTCTTCAGAGTGGAAAAGGACAAGTATGAATACAATGTTGTTCCCTTTGAGGAGAATGATTTGACGACCTGGACGGGAGACTACCTCTCCTGGTGGCCTAATCCCCAGGAGTTCAGAGCATGCTTCATTAAGGTCAAGATCCATGGACAGAAGGAAGTGATGGTCAGGTCGAGGAATCTGGGAGGAACACACCGAGAAACAAAAGGCAAATTTTATGGCATAAGAGACATTCGCAGCACTCGGGACATGCGAGAGGCCAACACCTCAGCAGCATGTTTAGAGTTCAAATGCAGCGGCATGTTGTTTGATCAAGCTGAGGTGGACAGATCCCTCATATCGGTCCTTCCACAGGGGAACTGTCGCAGGATTGGCACCAACAGCCTTCTACAAGAGTATCTCATCAAACATCCACCAGTCGCTCAAAACAACGACTCCCATGCATTCACCATGTTAGCCCCTGTTGATCCTTTGGGACACAACTATGGCATCTACACAGTCACAGACCAGAATCCCAGGGTGGCTAAGGAGATTGCTATAGGGCGCTGCTTTGATGGTACCTCCGATGGTTTCTCCAGAGAGATGAAGTCAGACTCTGGAGTGGCGCTGACCTTCAGCTGTCCAGAGAGGAAAATTAACAGAGAAAGCCTTTTCCAACGTCTGCAGACCAGCCCAGGTCAGACTCTGTCTCAGATGGCAAGGGACATGAGGGAGTCAGAGGGTCTGCAGGTGCAGAGATTATCCACCCAGATGGTGGCCTATCCTTCAGAGCAGCGGGGCAGGACCCAGAGTCGCAGAGTCAGCTCTACAACCAGGAGGAGAGTGTCCATGCGCACAGAGCAACGCCAATAGATGTGCCAAGAGGTAGGTTAAGATAAGATCATTTGAGGTGTCTTTACATTGACAGTAATATCAGAATTATTTAATGTTCTTTGCTTTTCATTTCTAGGTCTTCGGTCAAGACTGATATGACGGCATCAAGACGAGGAAGTAAAAGTTGCCATCTGTTGATGAGTATGAACTCCCTCCTGACTATGGAAACCACAAAACCGAGGCAAACAGCAATTCAGCAAAATGTGATTGAAGATATTCATTAGACTTGTACTTACTTGAAGGGTTTGGTATATAAATGTATTCCTTCCCTCCTAAAAGACATGCATCATTTGTCTATATGTAACGCAGTGACTGGCATTTATTTAAATAGCTTTGGTCTAATTTTATATATGAATAGACTAAATTGACATTTGAGAATGTAACTTTTGTAATTTGTGGTATTCCACTTTCCCCAATGTGGTTGTTTTTGCTGACGTCTCCCAATGCTTGAGTTGAAACCAAACCTTCAAAAACTGTAAAAACTATGCCAGGCCCCAAACACTTCATAATTGGCCATTTCTTTCCGCTGAACTTCTCTTCAAGATCATAAAGAAACCAACTTGAGGCCCTTGTTATCTGCAACAGACACTGATCCATTTTTCTACAAACTGGGAAACTCTCTTCACCAAGGGGAGGCACACTCTAAAGACACATGTTGGGTGCAGTGGGGTGAGGCATGCCACCCAGGGAACAGAGGATGTTTTCAGTCATGCTTCTTAATGTTTTTCATTGGCATGCCACATTGCCAACGGTGATTCAGCCAAACGTCCTTCCACACCTACTTAGAATGTGCAAGACCAAGGCCTTCGCCAAGGCAAGCATGGATCTCGCTCGTGGCAGGCAGTCTAAAATGAGAATAGTTGATTGTGAGGTATGACATAATGCACATTCTAAATTAGCATCACCAAACAAAATATTACTCAAAACTATATATTCCCAAATATTTCTCTTTCTCAGAAACCAATACAGAGACTGATTCAGGGTCTAAATTGACTTTGTTTTTATTGTTGGGTAATGTGTTTGTCAGCTGCCTTTGTATCTTGAAGTGCAATAACTATATAAATTAACTTAAGAATTCTTAAAGATCAGCATGTAACAAAATATTACAGTACATACAAAGTGCTGCTGGTGAATGAAGCAACAACTCTTTCAGTATGTGTGGCAGGTAGTGTGGTTAAGGTGTTTGTATGAGATCTTGCACAGAACTCATTCTGAGTGATTTTAAGCAAATAATTTATCTGCTATGTCATGTAATCATTCTTCAACTCTCTGAGCTGCGTAGAATCTATTAACGTCTTCATACTTTGCTGCATGACTCACCACAGTAATCTTTTCAACTTCAGAGAGCAATCTTGTTAGTGGGTGTTAAAACGGTCACCGGAGCCTTCCCTTCATTAACTAAACCCACTGCATAATTCTTACACATGGGAGTGATACTTAACAAGTGACACACACATGAATTTACTGGCCAAGTTCTCATAAATCCTGCCATTGTGACAGTATGTGTGACAATATAAGTCAGTTTAAAATATACATTGATAGATATTGCGACAGATAGATTACAGACTTAGATTCATTTTAATCTATTTTAGTTGAGGTTGATAATAAGAAGAAGCTTCACTCTATAATAAAAGCTCCAAACTTGTTTATCTGCAAAATGGGTACTTGCAGACCCATGGGAGAAGCTCTTCAAGCTGAACTAATCCAAAACCAAATAAAGTGGGGCATGGAGAAACCAGGAGAGGCTGACAAGCAATATAAGCCTTCTGTTAATTAGAAAATAAATTACATAATCTCTTGAGAACTATTAAAACAGTTTGACCCTGACTTTCACAACAGCCATACAAGTTAATATCCAGTATACAAAGGATGACGTTAAGTAATCAACAATATGCTGGGCCCATGAGGATTATGGTCAAACATATTTACCATCAAAATGGCACCCTGCCCACTGTACAGTAACTCTTGAAGCCTGAACCATTAAAGCCTGATTACATTAGCAACAGATGTATTGTTTAATGTGTGCTGAAAGGTGCCAATGTGAAGTTATATGTATAAATGAAAACTTGTACGTCGAACAACAGTCTCTTTCCATTATGCACCATGAGCAGCACACTCCAGAAAAACACTCCAAACAGACTAATGTAGGGTGACAACACGTGGTACCGTCACCATTATCACTGACCTCTCTAATCACAGGCCTGTGGGCCGTCCACGACTGAACAGTTCAGATCTCCAGATGAAAACAAACATCTCCCTGCAGCAGATGTAGCATCCACCCTGTAAAAAAGATGATGATTGAATCCAGGTGTGGGAAGAGATAGGTCCTATAAAAATGCGATGGTGTGTGAGGTCAGCTGAGGAGGCCCAACAGCTGTAGAGCAACTGGTGGAAATGTTAGACCAAAGGCATCAAGAGAAAGAGGAGCGAGATTATCTAGTGATGGATTTAATCATTTTGGGGCACTGTTTAGTAAATGGAAAAAAGGAAGGGAAAATATTAGTGGTCTTTGGCCTCACAGTCCATCACTTACAGAATATCAGGCTTCAAAAGTGGTTGCACATGGAAGAATGCAGGTTTTTGGAGGAGAATGCTTTGACAGGAGAATTGGCTTATTCATGAGGAGAAGTTATCAGGGGAGTTTGAAGGACAAGGTAACAATAACAGACTGAGTAAAACCATTATGTAAGGCTTTGCATGGGAAAGTAAGCTGGGTTCTCCAAACAGTTACTTTGTCTTCTGGGGAACTTCAAAGGAGATTAAAGAACCTCTGCAATGTTTGGTTTAATGACTCAAGATAAAGTTTCCAAAGTCTTTAGAATCAAATAAAGGGAGTTTAAGCCTGAATCCAACAGATGAAACACACATAGCAAAGAAAATGTTTATCTCACTGAATCTCAGTGGGAATGGCAGTAGTTGTAGCAACCTTTTCATTTTACAGGGATTCAGTGTTAATATCACAAATACGGCTTAATGGAGATTTATGTATTTTTGTTTTACACCTTTAAAGGAATAGTTTGACATTTATACTAAGCTAAGCTAACCGGCTGGTGGCTGTAGCTTCATATTTACCGTACAGACATGAGAGTGGTATGGATCTTTTCATCTCTCAGCAAAAAAACTAATAAGTGCATTTCCAAAAAAGTCTAATCCTTTAATGAATACTTGATACTATTGTTACAGTTGTAGCCGTAATGAAGTCTTGAGTGCTTGACTGGTGTTTTCATTCCCTTATACTTACTGGCTAAACTTGGGCTGTTTTTGTAACAATTACAATTTGTAAAAGGACTCTGTGAAGTTAATTGCTTTTTAAATTCTTAACCCGATTTTGCTTCTTTGTCACAGAATTTCAGTGGGTGCATGTGATGCTAACCGGCACTATTTAACTTTGCAGAATTCCACTTTTGTGCAGAAAAGCACGAGACTCTCAGTCGACCAGGAACCACCAAGAATTTAACAGTAACTTAAGCATGAACAGATTCATCAATTTTCTCATCTGTACAGTCCAGCTGGTTTTGAGGAGATCATAATTTATTCAGGAGGTCATCCTTGAGCCTTTCCACCACTTTCTGGAGTATATGAAGAGAGATGTATATTTGCCACTGTGTTCCAGGAAACCAGCCTGAGCTCCAGTAAAAGAATTACATAAATTAACTCCTGATAATACTCTGTAAACGCTTACACTATTGCATGGTGATGCCAATTTCTTCTTTCTCTCTGAATTACGTTTTTATGTGTAAATTGTGTATTGTATGAAATCTACTATAAATGTACGAATAAGAAATGTAAATAAATGATTTTGTGTAAACTTTTTCATTCATATTCTTGTGTATTAAGGACACACTGAAAAATCATTTAATCAAAATCATCATCAAGTTCAACAATTTCATATTTCTGAAGAAAAGTGGGTTTTGGTCTATTTTCTATTAAATATATCACACTGTTGCTAACATACAATAATTTAATTTGTGAATTAAACATTAAAGATACAATTTGCAGCTTTGCATAAGTCAACAATAAATACAGTTTACAAAAAACAAAACATTGGCAGCGTACAACTGATAGGTAGTTGAAATTAAATGTGCCTAAAGTTACAGTGTATGCAGATATTTTAGGCCGGATACATAATTCACATAACAAGAAACAAAATGCACTAAAAGTAGCTGAGCATATGAAATAAATTTAGGGAAACATATAGGAAAAGGCTGACGTGAATGCTGGGTGTAATGTCGAGATGTAACAAAGTAAGAAACCACTCCTGACCTGTGCAGAATCCTGAACAATGTTTACTTTGACTTTTTCTACCGACACAAAATAGCTGCATCTCCGTTGTGTATGCCCATTACCCTGCAGGTGATGAGTTATAACGCACAAAGCAAGACCTCTGGTGCACCAGACAGACATTTTTAGCCCGTGGAATTATTATTGTAATAAAGT
Source organism: Macquaria australasica (assembly GCA_005408345.1). NCBI lineage: Eukaryota > Metazoa > Chordata > Actinopteri > Centrarchiformes > Percichthyidae > Macquaria > Macquaria australasica. The sequence goes on from SEMN01000013.1 coordinate 431,509, forward strand.
TGCACAACAGGGAGCACAGCAGGGAGGAAAATGAGAGCATTGAGCCACACTGTCACTGACACCTTCATGACTGGGCTCTGTGCGTCTGCCAGAAAATGGAGCTGACAGAAAATATAGTGAGTGACTGCTCTCACCACTAAGGAATAAAGAAAACACACTGAGTTCATGCACACACACACACACAGAGCTAGAAAAACACATTTTTCTTGAGTCAATGGTGCATTTCAGGTCGTGAACCTTCCTCCGGCGCCTAACTAACCATTTCTTTTTAGACCCATTGCGTCAGTAACAGACAAACCTGTCTGTGCACAGGCCAAGAGTGGAGAGAAATGCTGATGGAGACGTCTTAACGCCGGGACTGCCACCAATCGTAATTGCAGTGCCCTTCATGTGTGTTCTACTTGCTGGAACTCTGTTTGGGTAAATAAAAAAAAAAAGGAAAAGAAAAAAGAGGCCAGAAACACAAATTCTGAAAGAGAGTTTCTGTTGCATGACATCACTGGAATAAATGTCTAAATTTATCCAAAGGCCACAACTCAACAAGTCTGACTTCTTGTCTGCGGGTTTAACAGTTTGAGGCCTCAGGTAACGCTTGTTAAAGACATGGAAGAGGATTATTGATGGTAAGAAACTGACAATTCACTTCCACTTTTACATGATTACAAATTCTTCCACTGAAAATGAGTGGAAGCTTCATATTCATAAACGGTGGCATGTATTACTTAGTCCAACCACACTGGCAATTATGGATTGATTTTTTGCTAATTATCATGTTGCATTTAAATTAGATAACAATGGGTAGCATTTTCTGTACACCAAAGCAGATATTATCTACTTGCTAGTGCATACAAGTGCAACAAGTCTTGCAATAGATGGGAATTGAGATGAAAAGTTTTGAAAAGTTTTCAGATCCACTTTGGAGGTTAGTGGGTTTGCCTAGTGCAAATTTGCCTGCTCAAATGTAAAAAATAAATAATAATTTCACTGTAATATTTCCATCAGGAGTAACAATATGATCTTCTTCAGGAATCCTGAAAAATCTAGACAATTATCAATGGGCAAATCGCTTTTATAGTGCCAATAATCAACTATGCTGGTTAGTTCTCTAACATCTGCTGAGAAAAGCAACATTTTGCATTTTTATGTTGCATATTTGCTACAGTCTGGTGTGTTATGGAGGTCAGCAGTGAGCTAAGAGCTCTCCATGTTCACTATCTGATGAGTCTCAACCTGGAATGCAAGCAAGAAAAACTCTGAAACTATTTAATGATGTCATGTCCTCTTCAGACTATCCTCTTGATATCGTCCTGAGTTCGCAGCAATCAAAGGAGAAATGGTCTGTGAAAATGACAGATAAGGCTTAGGAATGTTTCAGATGGCTTGGGTTTGTGGAACAAGTCTTAAAAATAGCCCCGGGTGGGCTCGCTACAGCGGTCTCATGAAGGGCTGAAGGGAGGAAGCAGTCGCACTGAGGTTGTTCAACTCTTCTGATCCGCAGGAAAAGGCTGTAAGGAGAGACAACTGGCGTGTTTCACGTACACGTTGCCATCCTCCAGCTTGACTTCATACACTTGTTGCTGCAAAAATCAAAACAATGGATGCAAAGGCATGAGAGCTGGAAGAAACACACCATCGTGAGCTACTGTGCAAGCAGTAAGAACCCACACAGCACCTTAATGTGCCAGAGTACAAGTAAGCTTACAGTGAATTATAATGTCACTTTTCACATGTTAAAAATGTCGCAACACCTCCTGTGAAAACTGACTTCAGTGACACCAGGATATTTGTTATGTTTCTTCTATTGCTTGATAGTTGACATCTCAGTGATGTTACAAGAGAAAATGATTAATGGAAAAGAGGACGAGATGTTTGGACTGTTCATTGACGCGTGAATCCAAACAACAGAACAGGGGAAGAAAAGATGTTTGACAGAAAGTTTTAACCCTGACTGACGAGCTTTGATTTCTCATGCAGTGTCAATCAGGCAAACTTCCTACATCTAATAGAAGTGGATGATTTGTCTACAAATCACTGCATATGTTCACGCCAACTCCCAGGTGCAGTCAGCAAGTGAAGCTCCTGCCTCCTGGGGATGCAATCAAGTTTTTATATGATGTATCTGGAGGTGTAATACATATTTAATGATGATATATTGAGCATCCTTTGACGAGTAATTTGTAAGTCTTAATTAATGTTTTTCACTACTTCATATTAGAATTTTATGTTCATTATTTGCATACTGAGCACATGAAGACATTTAGCTGTTTTGGTGAAAAATAATAATACAGTATTACAAAACAAGAAGGACACATTTCATCACTCACCTGTAAGGAGGTCCCTGACTTCCCAGTTCTGAGGTCAAAGTCATAGTCATGCCAGGGGCAGAAGACCTGCAGGACCCCATCAGCCTCCTCAATGTCCCCCTCGCACAGAGGGCCGCCTGGGAGACACAGCAAATTGCTAATCACATATTCTCCCTCTCAAAACAAATGACTTTTGCATGTCTTCCTTCTAGGAAAAACGTGATTGTGAGGCTTGCAGGACACGGTGTGAAACTGATAAATCTGCCTGTTTTTGTTTAAGGGAGTGGGATAAATAAACCAGACCCTCATAGTGTGTAGCACAGCTAAAGTCTGACCAGCTTATGTATTTACAGTACATTCTCCATATTGTGGTGAATACACTTTTATTATAGGCTATTATTTTCCATTTTAAAATAGGGTGTAGGCTTATTGTGCGTTATTCTAGTGTGGAGATAGATAAAGGGTTAATCTGCGCGAGTATGAATTTGGATATTGAGGCTTTACCGGAATGTGAACAGCGAGCATCCATGGCAAAAAACTCCCCCTTCACGTAGAAGAGGCAGACATCAGAGTCGTAGCCGAGGGAGGAGTACATTAGGCGGCAGCGCTTCTTGGAAAGCGCCGAGGCCGGGCCTATGAGTCTCCATGAAACGCCGTCCGTGTTTCCCTCTTCATCTCCGGAGCCAGAAGCCATAAAGAACGGCGAAATGAAGTGGTTTTCTAATTTGTGCTACTACAGGGCTCCTATTTTCCGCCGGTGCAAATGGATTTGGCAGTTCGCTCTGTGAAAATATTCCATATTAACCACCAGACCAAGTGGTACGACTATCAGCCGTACGGACCGAGCTGCAGCCTGCCAGCCAGCCCGGCCAGCCGGGACACCGTCATACACCGAGGCACGCAGCGTAGCCTGCTCAAGCACGGCTGCTCATCATTTGAGCTACATGTGAATGGATGTTTGCCACAGATAATAAATGTGCAGCACAGATATTACTCACAAAGCCACAGATTCAATTATGTTACTAGTTTGTCACTTTCAAATATACAGCTGCTCTAAAAATAATCTCAAAGCTCAGGCAGCAGCCAGAACAAGCCTGCAAACAATGGCCTTTACATGTTGAATCATAGCAAAGAGCTTAATGTGGGGACTGCTGCCCATCAGAAATACACGTTTCATTATGAATGGACCCCTTCCTGTTCTTTGATTAGGGTCAGTCTGTGACATTTATTCAAACAATGCAACTATGCAAGTATACTCATTCTCTAGGCGTTCTTGGTGGCCCTGTTGAGTTTATTCAGACACTTAAATATACAGAGTATTGAACTTGTTCCCAAAGCGTGTGGTAAATGTGGAACATTACTTTTTATGTACTGTGCAAATAGTTCAACCCCATTTCTCAATTATCAGTTATAAAGCCTGTTATTGTTCTTTCATGGCAGACCCCACGTTGTACCGTGCTCCAGTCAGACAGGTATTTGGCTGATTACTTCAGGTTTTTCCACAGTGCAGTTCCTTAGCATTATCACAAATTGTTTGTGAACTCCCTGTCTCTGCTGGTGTTTTAGTTGTTGAGCTTTGCGATGTTGTCTCTCAGTGCAAAAAAAATTAAAAATAAAAATAATATTCCATTTCATTTAGCAGTGCTTTATCAAATTAAAGTTGATAGAACAGATCAAACTTTTAAAACAGGATGTCCAACTTCTGTCAGTTTAACCTTGATGAGACCTTTTATATTTGCGAATAAGTTGACTATCTGTCTATGATCAAAGAAGATTAATGATTCCTAATTATCATCAGTATATAAAACTGGCCTTTCCAGTAGAATTGAAGTTGAGCTTTGTGCCACCTACAAATTTGTCCAATTGGCCAATTGCAAAAAAAAAACTAAAATACATAAATGATGATCTGTATTCCTTCAACTTTTATTCACTTTGTCTCCATCGCTTTATTGTGCCAGTAATAATGCTGCTGGCAGTTTAGCCTATAAGTAATGTGAGTTACTGTCTAGACTGGATTGATGCATAACAGAGGCCACTTGTTCAGATTCCTGACTTTAAAAAAAAAAACAGACTCATGTATGAGCGCAGAGGAGAGCAGTAATGCCGTGAAAACGTGTCATGGACAGGGAGAAAGAATGCTACTGCGTCTTGTCAGGAGTTTGGATCTCAGCGAAAGTAAATGTGAAGTAAAATCACTGAAGAATAAGGAAAGCCAGTGTAAAGAAACCTGAGCTGAGTGACCGAATTCTCGAATATGTTGTGGGCTGAGCTAACAGCCTTAGCAGATTGACAGGAGGGTTATCATCATTATAACTCACTCTACATGCCTCTCCACCTGTGACCTCTAAAGCCTTGATATGTAGCTGTATTAAGTGTGAATGCTGAAGTCACAAAATACTTCTACATGCTAACACTTTGAATTGAAATCTAAATGTTATGGACTACCAGGTCGTATAATAGCATTGTGGTGGTGTTGTGTGTGTATCTTTGTGTTGATTTCCCATTGTCAGCATCACCTTTTTGACACTTTGACACACTGGTTCTGCCTGGACTATTGCTCAGCATCATTTTGTAAGTCATTACTACCATATATACAGTATGCTTTCAGTGTGTAAAACCCAAAATACAGTGCCCTTAGGAAATAAAAAATTACAGCAATGCATGTTTTTTTCATTCAGTCTTTACATGTACTTACCAAGTAGTAATGTTCAAAAAGGTAGAGGACCAAATTAGCTCAGTATGATTTATTACCCATTGCCAAATGACAGCTATTGAACCTGAAAAATTAAATAATTCACGACTGTCAGTTAACTTCAGCCAGAGTTTAACAGCACATTATAACATTTCTGTGGAAATACCCAGAATAAAACCCAAATAACCAGCAGTAAAACACAGCTGGGAATATTTTGGCGTGCTGATTAGCACAGGTAGGCTTGAATCATGCAGCCTCCACTCATTCAGCAGAGTTTGCTTGGAAAATCACCAAAGGTGTTTATTTTCAACAATGCTGCCAAGTATTACTTATTGGAGGGTGGGGTCCTGAGATTAGGAAATGGGCCCTAGAGGATTTCAGCCAAAAAGCTGCACAGTGAAGCAGACAGTCTGCAGGTTTGAGGTGGCACCGACCAACTGACAGTCATTACCAACAGCTCTGCTTTGGCATGCTGCGAGGTGAGCAAACTGCAAGGCACACGCTGTGAATCAAATTAAATGAGCTCCAAATGATTTGAGTTTTTAGAGAGAAAAAAAATAATTACAGAAATCAAAATGATGTATTGTGGAAAATGTGAATCAGCAGGCTGGATGGGATTAATAAACAAAGGTGCAGACAGTGAGAAACAGGCCAAAATGATCACAAGAGGATAGTGTTGGCCATAAATTTCTTTGACTTCTGCAGTACTCCGACCACTGGACAGTGTATTTGCATGAGGCAAAACTTGGTGTAGAGAAAGTCTGGCTCAGATGAGATATTAGACTGTGAGTGGAGCCCAAACTCATCCATCATTAGCTTCATCTTGTCTACAACCCAGCAACCACCCTCAAAAGTCTCCTAACTCATCCGCCAAGGATGGATGGAAGACCAACTCTCCAACCAACGTGGTTTTCATTAGCTAAGCGAATGCTTCAGCCAAGCTTTAAAACACTACTACCTGCTTGCTTTGCTCCTTGTTTTAATAGGTCTCGTCATTCAAGTGCTTCTTGTTTAATGAACCGATATGAGGGCAGCATGTTTTAATATAGGGATAACACTATTGTTTGCTTGGTACTCGATGTCCTCTATAACTGTGGAACATGAATAGCCATAATGTCGTTATGTCACTTCAGATGCAAATCCAGACTCAACTTTGATGTTTGGTGGACAGGAAACTGAACCCACAACTGACTCGTCGGCCCAGTCCCAATGTCTGCCCTCACAGACCTGCATTCCCAATAAGCCCCAAGGCTCTGCGCTGTCCCGCTGTGAAAATGATAAGTGGTTGAGGGCCCTTTCATAAATATTTGAGCTCTTTATGCACACTTTATATAAGTCTGCAATGCTGCTGACTTTGCTTAAGGGAATTACCCACTATTCATAGCATTCTATTGTTAAAAATAGGCATAACAGGAAGTCCAATATCATCACCAACAAGTTCACACGTACCAGCAAACACTGTGTGTAGTTCTTTATTTTATGAATGCACAATGCTGTTGATTTGTATTCTTCTGCTCTGATTAAACAACATTACTAATAACTAGAGACTATTATTAAATCAGAAAGTGAGCAACAAACACTCCCTTTAAATAAACTACATAAGAATTATGAGTCATGAACTCAGGTGGCCACAGATATCCCTTTACCCCAGGTAACACATGATTTCATCTAGTGCTAGCCCGTTCCTCCTGAAGCATTTTAAGCCCTTGCACCCTCTTTCACTTATACTGATCACACAGGTGATGTTAAAGGAATAGGTGGACATTTTGGAAAATACTGCTCGTAGGCGGATTTTGTTACCGTCGGACGGCGCGAAGCTAGCTGTTTCCCCGTTTCCAGTCTTTGTGCTAAGCTAAGCTAAGCTAACCGCCTGCTGGTGGTAGCTTCATATTTACCATACTGACAAGAGAGTGGTATCAATCTTCTCATTTAACTCTCGTCAAGAAAGCTAATAAGAGTATTTCTCAAACTATTTCTTTAATCCAACTTTGAAAAGTTTCAGTGCTTTGGGCTTAGGTTGACATTAGGACTGGGCCTCCTGTACTGCAGCAGGACTCCTAAGAGAGACAACACTGATTAAGGTCAACCACAGTCCATACCAATTCTTAAGTCCAGGGGGTGGAAAAAATAAAAACACCAAATAATAAGAAAACAGCCTAAACTCTCTTTTGAAGGAAGCCACACAAATCCTGAAATAAGTGCAGTGGGATATTGGATCATTTGTCAAGAAGGAAATCCTCCAGTTCTGTAAGGGATGGGATGTTAGTACACACTCTCTGCTCCCGATCTCATAAAGGTTTGATGATGTTTAAATCTGGTTACCGGCAAGGAAGGATCTTGTTCTTAATGGTGTTCATGAGACCACTCTTTAATTTGTTTAGCAGTGTTTATGGGCGCATCAGGATCTTAGAAAACAGGATCATGCTTAGGGAACAGTGTTTGCACCACCTGGACCTGTAAAATAGTCTCATTCTTTGGCTGTTATATGACCGTGCAGAGCAATAATCAGATCTAATGACACGACATGGCTGCTCGCACCATTACAGATCCACAATATTAAACTGTTGGCAGCAGTCAGTGCAGACTGAAGGCATCCTTTGGCTTTTTCCAAGCATAAAGCTGACTGAGTGAAGGAAAAAGGGTGAAAAGCGAGATGACTCATCAGAGCAAACTTTGGTCTGAATTATGGAAACTTGCAGAAAACAGGACAATGAGCAGACCTCTTGCTGCAAATTGGCAATCGACTTAATACGTAAAACCTGTGTAGCCTGATTTTTTATTGTGATTTAGCTACTTAAAGGTCAATTATGTGTTGTGGTTATTTTTCCTACCTCTACCATTCAACATTATTTGTGTGGATCAAAATTCAAACAGAAATGAAGAACACAGAGTTTGAAATGGTGATTAATGGTCTTGTTTGCTTCTCTTGAGATTGGACTTTGCGAGTTCAATCGTATTAGCGTGATTGATGGTGCTGAAATGTTAGTGTACGCAGACACTTCCTACTCTCTTCTCTGTCCACATTTTCACAGTCAACTTTCTCAGCTATCAACATACATCTCTCTGCAAACTTACTTTGACATTCTTAATGTTCCTTAACAATGCTATTTCTTCTGTGTAAAGGTTAGTTCTGACATTTAGATACAGCTTGCTGTTTTCCTGGAGATGTAATCTGACAGGGTAAATGTGATCCGAAGTGATGTTGTACAGAATAATTTCCTTTGGTGTACTACGAAGCAGCGTTCTGACAATATGGGGGACAGAGAGCAAGATTCAGACCAGGTTTCCAAAAGGCATGACTCAGTAAAGTGCACCGTATTTGACCTGCAAGCATCTTAAACCTTAGAATGTTTTTCTCCAACAATGATGATGGTTTTATGGTGTGCCATATGGTTTATGTTGGACTGTGTTGATAGACTGTGTTGATTGGAGGAAATATGATCAGGTATGTACTGTTGGTGATGCACTGTGTAGTTTTCAGGGAGACCGGATTAATCAGTTCATGGTATGTGGCTAAATGGGCATAATACACAACTATACTACATGATACTTCATGATTTTAAGCAACTGCAGCTTGCAAATTGTGTTGAGGTTATAAGGCATCTGCATACACTGTTGCCATTTCATGAACATAATCATGTAAGAGGAAAAAACTTACATATATAGTGTTTATACAATGTAAACATTATTGTTATGGCAACATCTGGCAAGCACGCGTAAAACATTTTCTTCCTTTTGTCCTGTTTATAATTACTTTTTTGTGTATTCACTGTATTCACTTTATTAACCTCATGCTGTCAGACTGTTTATATGATTTGGCAATATTCTTTTGATGCCAATAAACATTCATTGGACTGAACTGAAAGATAGAGAATTCTTGAATTTAAAAATGATTTTATTAAACTACAACAAGCACAGAAAATCAATAAAAACATGTCAATTCACCCATGAAGCCAAAAAAGAAATAAATAAAACATGCAGATGGACGAGAGAGAGAGAGAGACAAGAAGCTCATAAACCTGCGTACAACACACTAAAAACAGAACACACACCCACACACACACACCATATACGCATATACCACCTATAAAACATTACACACTATGATAAGCAGTCCCTCCACTACACAGGACACAGTGTTCTACTAACAGGCCTATAATCACTTGACTCTCCCTCAGTCTGCAGACATCGACTCGCCAGACCTTCTGAAATACATCAACACACATTATTCATATTCAGCCCTATGAGGCACACAGAGACCAGCAACTTAAACAATAATTTTGGCTCCATTAGACCAACATGCTGCAATTTGTTACACGTTGTGAACTGCTGTATGAGGCCAATTGCCAATTTAGCACAGAAAACATCTGGCACAGGAAACACAAATCTACTGCATCTTATCGAGATAGCAGACAGTAAGGGAGGTGACACGAAATGCACGATGCATGGATTCAGGTAAACGCATTTGGATCAATGTAGTAGTACTACTACTATACTAAAGTATGAACAAAAAAATATTGGTAGCTTGGGCCGCATGAGAAAGAAAGAAAAACTGTTGTTGGAACATTGCATTTGAAAGTGACCCATGGAGAAATGTTAAGCCTGTTCCCCTCTGTTGCCATCAGCAGGACTGACTGCTGCAGCTGCTTCTGCTGCTGCAGATTCTATCCCCGACTCAAACTAAGTCTTGGTTTTCCTCTCATGGATACTTCAAGCCTCACTGAGCTGTATGTGTCCCATAACAGCACTCTTAAAAAAGGACATACTGTGCTTCCTGGAGGACATTTTATGAAAGAATATTACAGTCTGGAACAAGATAGATCAGAGACTGGATAATGGAGGCCAAGGGCTTTCTCACAAAGTAAACAAAAATTGAATTCATGTGTGTGTCTCCTTTGTTTTATTAAAGACAGATTATAAAGCAGTCCATTTTGTAAGAGACACCTCCCAGGCCTTGTGAGACATATTGCTCAAGAGATCAACAGAAGCAACTCAGAATAAATTTGGCCTCAATTACATTCCAGCATCAATAGATCTAACATGTTCCCCAGTTTCCATCTGAGAGGATGCTGTAATGGCCAGAAGAGATGTAAAAGATCACTAAAACAACACCAAACTGGACATGTCTATCAATCTAAGCTGGTCACACTGAATGTAAGGATTTAAGAAAAGAAAGCTCAGCTCTATAAAAGGCCATTTGATAGACCATGAAAGTAAAGATGAAATCTACGTTGGCCAGCAGCTTCTAACCACATCACAGCACTCGGTCAAACAGCCTCTCCAGCCGGGCCGCCTCAATGGGGATGAGAGCAGACAGGACTTATGGAGGAGGGATCGATTTGTAAGGGGGGACCCGTCCATCTGGGAAAGTGAACATTCAGAAACAAAGGTCTCATGGAGTGAAACTCAGCATGTTAGCTGTTTTTTTACCAACCTCAGGGAGACTCACGCAATATTTGCACAAATGGGGATACATTTGAAAACAATATTTTAGTGTGAAAGTGATTTCATCCACAGTAGGGTTTAAGATTGTTTTCTGAAACTGCCTTTCAGTTGGCAAATAGCAAAAATTGATGTAAGGGTGTAATTTCCACTGGGGTTCTCTTACTGTCCAATCGTCAAAATCCAGATGGGAGAAGCTCTGAGTCCATCAAATATTAAAATGCTCATCTGAGTCGCCTTCAGTTGTTAGTGTTCACTCACAGAATTTAAGCTTTACAAGCAGTAATGAGTGATTTGCGGGCTTTTTTTGCCCCACATTTTGCCTCCGAGGCAACATACAAGCTGCCCTACCGTCTTGGGGGAGGTTGTTGGTTCATTGCCGACATTGAATATGGTAGTTTTATTTTTGTGTCAAACATTTTATATATAACATAATAACAATATTTATCAAAAAGTATCAGGTCTCTATCAATGTAATTCTAGGTGATTTTTGGGTTATTGCATAATAATTCAGCAATTTATGATGATGATCAATGTAAATGGCAGCATGTGCATTGTGTGATCAGCTATCTTGAGTGTTTGTAAAAATTCAACAGAGTCATTAGTGTGAACATGGCCTACATAGAAAGAAAAATAGCAATATTCTGTCATAGTATTCTTATAGTACTGTTTTATCTCTCTACAACAACAGCAGCTCTGTATTTAACCAGTTGTTCAACCTTACATGCTTTACTGTGTTGTTTTTCCATCACAAACCTGCAACTCTTCTAACTGAAATCTTTCTGCACGGCGTATTCTCTTTGCAAAACGCACAAATTCCCAGTGCCCTTTCTGAAGTGCCTATCAGCCACATCTTGGTGTGGTGATGTTGAAATGAGAACTGGGTGTAACTGCAAAGATCACAGACATGCATCTAAAGCAACCACAGTGTGTAAGAGTTATTGAGAAAGAAAGTTGCCCCAGATAACTCACTGTTGCAGACAAATCCTCACTCTGTCCATTGGGTCTAGTTCCTAAGAGTATACTATTAAACCCAATGACAAAAATACCACATGTAACTTGAACATTGCTGGATTAACCCACTAGAGGGGGTCCCAGGGCAAAAATGAGCTGTGGGCTCCTGATCACTGTTCTTTCCGCTCTATGTGTATTGTGTATGTACACACTCACCTTCAAATGCCCATCATGTACAGTGCACACACATCAAACTACACATGGTCGCGTCATTATATTTTGCCTCGAACCCCAGATACCAACCAGTACCAGTTTGTGGTAATGTGATTAAACTAATTTTATCTAAGAATACACACCTTGTAAACACAATATCCACTGAAAAAATAAAGGTATTCATGCTAAATTTGACACAAGGCCCATTTACAAGACAGGGCTGACTAATAATTACTGCCTTAAGGCCCTCATTGTTGCAGTAGATACCCAAACCACTTTGCACCATTCAGTTACCACAAATCAACTGACACAGGTTTTAAGCTGGAAATCAGGAGACTCGAAGCAGCTGTAAGCTTCGCTTCATTGGTAATCCTGCATTGATTTTAAAGTGGGGGTATCTTCCTCTTTTTCTAACACACTGGTTTTAGTGGTTCATGTCTTTACACCCACTTTCAAACATAACAATATAATTACTTTTCATTCAGCATCACCTGGGCAGCAGTATTGCTGCTCTTGCTCACAGCAACAATGGCTACTATGCAAAACAACATCTCACTGTAAACAGACCTGGTTCAGATCCCTAATGCACCACTGTCTAAATACACCATGAATGCAAATGATTGCATTAAAAAGCTGGTGAGGGGGTGAGGAGATGCAGATTGTTTTGCCCCGCTTCACTAACATCTGGGGCAAAATCTGCTCCAACCTCAGACTCCACATGTTCCTATATTTCACTTCAGATCTGGCAAATAAAATAAGTTGCGCTTGCTAAAAACTAGGTCAGGGCAGGAGCTACCTGGTTGGAATAAGCTGCATATTGCCCAGGAAATCCTCCATGTCTTCCTGACTTTCCTTTCAGTGTGAGGTAGGAGCGTGAGTGTCACAGTGGAACACTTAACGAGGTACTGAGTGACTTTCCATTGAAAGATCTGGAGGGCCAAAGTCCAGCGATTGTCCAGTTCAATACCTTCATAAAAACTGAAGGGAATGGGATCCAATCATTCTGGCCACTAAACACATATCCTTGAAAGCCCTCAAATGATGAGAGGTAACGATGACGTGATATTCTGCTGCTTCACAACTCAGGCAGCGAATGTGGTTAATGATATAAATCTATATTTCTTGTAAACTACAAAGCTGATGCAAGAGCATTTCAAACAGAGATCACAATCTTGGGTTTTTATGAACTGGTTTCTGCTGTTGCAAAGGTCTCAGATCACATCACAGATAATTACACAGCAGCTGCTCTGACACTTAACATTACCTCGTTACATGGCCTCATACATACTCATTCTTTTACTTTTTCAGCTTGACTTGTCTGAAGGATTAGGGAGGAAAAAGTGTGGAAGAATGGAAAAGAAGAACAAAATGAGCAAAACACTGAAATTACTTCAACAAATGGGGATAATATGAAATTTCCACTTCCTCCAAGTTAAAAATGATTGTATGGGTTTGCTGAATCTGTACTTATTGCACATAGTCGTTTTGAAACTGCAGTTATGAATATTTTTTAAAGAGCTAAATTCAAGCTGCCTCTTTTGCTCCAAATACCATCCCTCAATCCTGACTGCTTACTCTTCTTTTCCACAGGTTATACTGCTTGTGCAGCTAAAACACTTCTGCAGGAGTGGTAGGAAGTTAACTTCTTTAGTCGACATTTTGACCTTGTTATTTTTTTCACAATATGCAAGAAGTTCATGAGTCACAAACATCCTACAGTTATTAAGCAATCTAGTGTTACAGTGTGTGTGAGCTTATCACCACTTCACATTTTCTAAAAGGAGTTCAGAGGGATGAATTCCCAATTGTTTATGATTCTTACATCAGTGCTATTGCATTCGACTGCAGCAATATCCTGTTTCACAATTTGTTTTCCCAAATCACGAGTGGCCTGTGATATGAAATCTCAGAAACCTTGAAAGGAGTATCATACTGGGACTTCTGCTGAGGGCCAGACGGTTGAGACATGAATCATTGTGGCAAAACGGGTCAGTGTTCATCCTTTAAGCATGTGAAACTAAAGAAGTACAAGGCAAAACATTGTTTCTTTCCAGAGCTCATAGTGCTCTTATCATGTGGATGAGGCTTTTCAACATCAAAATAATGTGCATCAGTATGTGCATTAGAACATACTCATATGTATTAAGAATGGATGAATACTTACATATCACCACACAAACAATGTGTCATGATATGTATCATTTCTTTATACTTTTCTTATTTAAACTTAATAGAGGTCATGAACGAAGTGCCACGGTAGCCATGTCATACCTCTTTCTCTCTGCCCTTGTTTCCTGTCACTCATTGCCTCTACACTATCAACCATCCAATAAAGGTGAAAGAATGAGAGGTCATGCCATGGACTTCACTTATATAGCACTTTGCAACCTTAACGGTTCCCAAAGCGCTTTTACAAATTGGTCTCATTCACCCACAGTTGGTGACGGAGCTGCCATGCAAGGTGCTGGCCTCCATCGGGAGTAACTTAGGGTTCAGTGTCTTGCCCAAGGACACTTCAACATGTGGACAGGAGGAGCCGGGGATTGAACCGCCAACCCTGGGATTAATGGATGACCGCTCTACCTCCAGATCAGTAGAGACTACCTTCTACTATGCAAAATGTTGATTAGAGGCCCTTATATAAATATATACAGTATATATGTATATATATATATATATATATATATATATATATAAAAGGTGCTTTCACGTACTGTATTCAGAGTTTAGAGGGAGAAATTGAAAGTACAGTGGCCACAATTTCACTCCAAAGAGACTGAAAGAAGTGATCTACAATCGTCAACATGTGTTTAAATACATGCTGTGAGAGACCACAGACAGCCTCCTCAACTTGGGAATAATGGTAATAAGATACCCACTGGAACAGTCATCCTCAGGTATCCCATCCCATCATCTGCATCTCAATCAGCTCAAGGTTCTTCTTCACCATCTCCTCATGCTCCCTCCTGTTTATTCCTCTGTGTCTTTCCTTATTTCTTTTTGAACAGTTGATCTAAATGGTCCTGATTTACCCAGCCAAATGGAGTCAGAGCTAGGTCAGCAAACAGCCGGTGTGACAGTGAAAAATAGCAGCTATTAAGTGAGTGACTGAATTGTTGATGTCATGCTACTCAACGACCAAATCATACAGAAAAAGGGCACGCTGGCTTTGGTGTGTAACAGCACAACAAAGCTGAAGAAAAAATTAAAACTATTCTGGCATGTGGCCAGAAAAATCAATTACGGCTCAGCAATTACATGACTCTCTGACTGTTGTAGTTTCGGCGGTAGATTATAATAGTGCTTGTTACCTTCAGTCAAACATAGAACAAATCATAGAGCACATCTGTGGTAGCATGGGTGGTCTCTGGGAGAAAATGAGCCATGTCCCATTCTCACTACAAAAACAATACATAAAAGGACACGCGAAGCATGTGCCCACACAGACTCATACAGTATAGGCACAAATGCGCACACATAAACACACTGATCCCCCCCCCCGTCTGATCACAGCTGTCAGGAATCATCAGATAAGAAGTGCTCATCTGTTTTCTCCATTTGAAAAACCTCCTTTAATGACAAACACAGACTGTCTGACTCCTCTTCCACCCTGAGGCAGGCCACTCTAAAGATACACACTCTATTGTTCTCACTCTCATCCTCTTCATCCACTTCCTGTCTGTCCACTATGTATCCAAATACCTCCAAATACCTGCCTTTTCTTCCCCCACTGACTGCCAAATACCCAGAATACCAGTGTCCTTTTCCATCTGGTGGGACCAATCTATTCAGGGTTTCCTGTGTAAAGGTGAGCTCTGGGGAATTGGGCATTGAGAAGCTTGGCCCCAGTAAAAGGCATCCACATTGCACTGCAGATATTCCTGCTGTGCACAAACAGATTATGTCAGATATTTCTCACAAATATCTTTTTAACCCCCCCCCCCGTCCTCCACTTAAGCGAAGACGGCTTAAGTGGAGGAAGAGGAAGAAGTGGAGTGTTGTCTGATTTGTAAAAACAACACAAAACAACACAATTTTTCATACGGTGGGAACTTTTCTAATCTCATGTTTAAGATTAGAGATTAGAAAAGTTCCCACAGTATGAATGTAACACACATACAAACACACACGCACACACACACACACACACACACACACACACACACACACACACACACACACACACACACCAAATTCGAAGCTGTCATGTAAAAACAGATGCAAAATAATGTCTTGTGAAATTCACTTTAGCCCCCCAGAGCAGAGAAGGCAGGGAGAGTTATGGCTTAGAGGATGAAGCTAAAAATCTAAGAGGCTGCCCGTCACCCTTTTCCTCTGGGAACCCATCCTTCTTACAGTAATGATGACTTCAAATTCTACCTTTCTCACTTTACTGCTAGATAAAATCTGCTTATGACCTGTCACAGAAATAGAAACGGATTCTGACCTGAACAGGCTGTATGGTGGATACCATGACCCATTATGACACTGTCAGACCAAACTAGGTCTAACTTCCACATCTGGCACTTCAATCATTTCCCTCATCTATACTGGGGCTAACGGGAATGTCTAAATATCAGCTTACCATTCCTATCTGACCCCTAGTTTGTCCTCCATGAAAAGGGCTGATGTATTAGTCTTAGGTTGCCTATTTACAGACCTCTTCTGCACCACAGTGAAAACTTATACAGGACTTTTTCAAAGGTCTGTTTTTGTTTCCACATTGTTTGACCGACACATTTTTCTTTCAGAGGCGCTCTCTGTGGTCAGAACACTGGATTTGTGTGCTCAGACAGACAGACTGATGAGGAGACACCGCACACTGCAAGGATATTCTGTGTATGCATGTGTATATGCATATCTGTGTGTGTGTGTGTGTGTGTGTGTGTGTATGGGAGAGAGGGGCTGTTGTCACCTTCAGTTATATCTCTTGATTCCCTGAGGCTCCGTATGTCTCAGTCAGGCTTTACATACTGCTGTAAAAAAGACCCTTTAGGTGTGTGTCTTTGTTGATAAGGAATTAGAGCTACGACAACTGTTTAGAATTAATAATTGACCGTTTGCTAAACTCATCCCCTGAACCACCCACACATAATTATGTGACAGTCACAGCTCATTATATCTCAGACTCACGAGTTATGCTATATGGGTTGCGTTAGAATTAATTTTAAAGAATTAAGCATTAATTTGAATTTGTCCAAACTTGACTTATTGAAAAAGTGAAAGCCCTACTAACTACAGTAACTTCTGGTACAGTAAAATGTGTTTTCCTTGTTACATCCTGTTGCCATATGTATTTATTTACTTTAATGATTAGAGAGGTTGCGTATATGGGAAAGTATCCATGTGCACAATAATGCTGCACATAGCATACTGTGAGACTTTGAATTTAAGCAGCTTAACTGAAAACTCCCTGTGATAATAAACTTGATATGATAGAAAAATATTTTTGACTTTCCAGAGTAAACAAATCGGACTTTTACCTACAGTAAAATATAAATGTGCCGACAGCTATGATGGAGCTCAGGACTCAACCCGAGGACGGCCGCTACGTAACAAATGTTTTCACGGTAGCCTATTAACTTGGAATCTGTGTGTGACAGTTTCTCTGTCTGAAGTGAAGAAAAGTACAAAATTTCATTTGCCTTTAGATCCTGATCTCACTTTGGAGATGCTCATATGCAGCACTTTCAACCAACTCATGGTGGTAACATTAGCTTAATAGCTAGCTAGATACAGACAATGAAATCTACCAGCGACAGCTGTCACTTCAGCCGACAAAACTGATGGTCGTTGGCTAGAAATCAGAAGACTTTTTGTTCTCAGAAATTCTCAGAAGAATTTTGTTAACCTCTGTCGGAAAACATTGTTTCAAAAATTATAAAAATATTAATGTGATACATTTGCCATTGTTATCACTGTAAACTACATATGTGCCATGTGAAAAAGAAAGCTTGATAAGCATAGCAACAGTAACTAAAGTCAATTATCTTGTGGAGAGGGAAAATTAGATCTTCACTGCTTCAACTCTACATTCTTACTTAAGAGCCTGTGACTAGACTAAAATAGGCCAACACTCAAGTCTTATGAGAACATGCTGTTTACTTTGGTAATCACGTTTGGGTTTATATCATTTCTTCATTTCTGACAGGTCCTCTTCAAAGGCCTGATGAATAGCACAGCTTAAGACACGAAAGCTTTTAGCTACTGGTATCACTTTTCTCGCAAAAAAAATTAGGCCTAACTGTTTTGTTGGGAAGACTTCATTCTTCAACAAAATAAAAACGGCGTAAAAGAGGAAAATTCCCATCCTCTTATTATACTGGTTTAAATTTGATACATCTAAATATGAATCCCATGTCTAAAGCGGATAGACACCATATGTTTTTTGGATTTAAATGGTTCGAGCAGAACAGAAAAACACCCATAGAGCTGACATAATTTATGTCGTTCAAGGCTCAGTCAAATGATTTGTCTCTTTTCTCTCTCCTTTTGGCTGGCCGTGTTACTTGAGTAGAGGCTCGATTTTGGCAAGAAGTCAGCTGTGGTTTTCTTAGGGAATTACATAGAGTCATTAACTGTCTGCCTATTCATGTTCTCATTGTTTAGGTCAATATTGTGACTGGGTGCTTCCACGTCGGCCAACTGTGATATGTGCACAAAACTACAGAGAGTAAATTAAGGATGTACCCCTGATGCAGTTTGTTTGTGGTTGAGACCCACAGGAGGCCTCAGTGTATGAGATAACAACAAACATGGTCTGATAGTTGTGGAGCAAAGAACCAGGTCATGTGCTGCAGATCTGCTGCTTGAGAGTAACTGCACAGAAAGCTGTCAAACAAGGAGAAGCAACATAAATCAGCATAAGATGATATAGGTTTGAATCATGAGATCTAATCTCCTTTGCATCAGAAGTCCTTTCAGAGAAATGTGAGTCTGTGGTGGGGAGTATGGAGATGGTGGAAGTATGAACACTCTGATAAGAAAAACAAATTTTCCTGTGTTTCACAACAGTGCTGTAACACATACACATGATATATGAATATTTATTCCAAATTGACATGTTCATTATCAATACCTTTCTCTTACAATGTCAACTTGTGCCAAGTCAAATACAATGCAGGTTATTATTGAAGGTATTTATCATTTACAGAGCTTCCGTTACTACTGTGCACAGTCTCATACAGAGTGGGCAATTCCTTTTTAAAATAGTGACTATTATTTTTCAAAAATAGGTATTTTGAATGAAACAAATCACAGCACTGTACGGTCACATTAAGATAAAAGGAAAGTGGAGAGTGAAATGAAGCTTTGAGGCACTTAAACTATGTCAGTCAGGTAAAAGCTGCACTACACACAAAAACACACTCACTGACAGTATGTCGTGTAAATAATGCCCCTGAAAACCAAAATAACTCCTCAATTCTACATCCTCTCACTGGATGTTTTCATTATACAATGTCTGTCAAAGTTAATATGAACAGCACATATCTAACTTTAATTCAGTATAAACAGTCAAAGCCTGACTTGGAAGAAAAAATCTTTTATTGAAATCACAGGTGCACCCGAGAATGCTTTCTATTCTCTCTCTTCATATAGACTCTCTCCAGGCTCTGTTTATCGGTGTAGCGTTACCTTTCCAGCTGTGAAAATACTGCTTAAAAAACTTAGAAAATGAATGCATGAATTATTATTTATGCAGGCTTCAAACAAGTGGCTGAAGGTCTGATAACAAACCTTTAGGAGACGTTCTCATCTGTTTGCCAGCTACTCTACTACTGCAACACTACAGCTTTAGGTCGGCCTTGATCATGCATTAAGTATTGAGTTGTAAAGTCATCGTAATGAGTATTTTAACAGGATAAAACATAATTAGTTTAATATCTTGTTAAGCAGAAGATTTAACGATCTGCTTCAAATAAAGGATGTAGGAATTCTTGCTTATGCATCAACAAAAAAGAAAATGAAGTTGTATGTTCAATCTCTTCATCTTGAGAAGATGCATAACAATCTTAGTAACCACATGCATACATGCCTCATTTGTTCTGTACTTTCCTGTTTAGTGGAGAGTAAGTGACTGTCAACATCAAGATAGCAGTTTAATGTGGTCTATGTCACAGCCCTGATGGGATCCTGTGGAAAATTGCACAAGCTTTATGTGTAGCATCAAATATCGAAAGCTATCTAGTAGATGGCAGTTAGTTCAGCACATGGCTACAGATTGTTAGTGCTGTTTCGATTCTTTGATCTGATATTTTCTGATTTAAGTCACAATAATTCTGTAGAAAAAATGTAAAAAATCATGTTTTCTTTCGGCAAAGTAAGGTATCCAAACAAAATATCAATTTAGCACAGTACAGCATGTATACAATATTAAAGCAACAGAACTGTACATTTTTTCTTCTGAAACAAAATGCAGACAGGGAGAGAAATAAAAAAAGATTATTGAATGCATGTGCCAGATTTTATCTTTCAAGTAAGAGCAGTAGTTCTTACGAAAACAGTAAAAGTGTTCAAAAATGCCATATCTTGTAATGTTAGAAAATCCTAAAACCTAAACCTAAAAAATGAAATGAAACTCAGCTTTGTGATCAACAACTTGGGTTATGGTGCAATAATGAAACTGATAAAAGTACAAGATGAGGTCGTGCATCATCAGTGTTCTGTTCATACTAAGCAACCGAAGAGCAACAGTGTCAATAAACATATGAAATCTGGTTTTGTGGAAGAAGTCGATCATAACCATGTTGTGAGGTCAGCATTACTTGAGCTTGGGGTGCTGTCTTACTTTTGTCTGGGAACAGTCTTATTTTTCCTGACAGTGGTGACGTCTTCCCATCAGCTACAGCCTTGGAATCCAGACTTGTCCTGTCCTTTCTTGAGGACAGGAAGTGCTTCTGTTTGGCGGCTTCCACCTCCAGAAAGCTGGGCCACAACACACCCAGTAAGCCTGAATCCTGCAGTGAGAAAGAGCATATATAAGCAATGCATGCTTGTTGGAAATACTCACACACATACACACACAAGACCAATATATAATATATAAGAGCACAGACATGAGTCAGCTAATATCAGGATAATTGTTAAACACAGTCAGTGT
Source organism: Macquaria australasica (assembly GCA_005408345.1). Lineage (NCBI taxonomy): Eukaryota > Metazoa > Chordata > Actinopteri > Centrarchiformes > Percichthyidae > Macquaria > Macquaria australasica. The sequence continues at coordinate 452,213 of SEMN01000013.1, forward strand.
CACATCAGCATGGCTCTTGGGCCATAAACCTCTGTTACCATATGTGATTTCGTTAAACCCACGGTTTGATCTATCAGGGTCGTTTAAGGAATGTCTGTTTCTCTGTCTGTTGGCTTTTATTGTTGCCGTTTTTCTTTCTTCTTAATAAACATGTAATTTGCACTGTGATTGATGGTTTTTCATGGCTGTTATTACATTCCGTCTTTCCTTGTTGCTGTGTCCAATGGCTAAACCAGCCAGTCCTCTCAGCCCCGTGGTCCCCATTAAAGTGACGGGCTAACCGTAAAGGCCCTGTTCTACCAAGCAAGTTCCTCTCTGCATCTCCTTCTGTAATTCCCATTACTGCCCTGGACTCCAGGAGCTCACATCCCAAAAACCTGTTCACTCTTTTCCTTCTCATCCCCCCCCCCCCCTCTTTCTTCAACACATGAAGACTCTATTGTGCATCATTCAAAACAATTACAATAAAGTTTGTGACTAAGATATAAGGGGGACATACTTGAGTCTAGACTGAGGAAGTGATGTAACAGACATAGCTGTACTCTGTGGTCAGTAAACTGCATACTTTTAGGCTTAACTACACTGTGAAAAAGGGGAACAGGTTATAACCACCACTATTTTCAGTGTTGCATATCTTTTCTTTACAGAGCTTCATTCACATTTGATCCACAGTCATTGTTCTGAGCTAACATCCAACTTTCCTTTTCATCTCTCATTGGTTTCTAAAATACAGCCATAGCCTGCAATACAGCAGTCAATACCTCACAAGTGTATTTTCCTTTATTTTTGCCAGGTCTGCAGAGCCCACAGACTATGAACAGACACATACATTTTTCTAATAAAAAATGTATTAAAAAGACTGACTGAAATATTATTTTACTATAATGCTAGTTAATAAAAATGCAGTCTGCCGACTGATCTCCTTTTCCCTCCAACAGAATCCTAATGACTTCTTTATTCCTCTGGTAGCTCAGGGGTCACATTTCACTTTAAGTTCCGCGAACCACACTTTCAAACAAGTCCTATTTTTATGCACTCTTATGACGTGATAACATCAGAATAATGTTACCTTTGGGTCTGTGTGACAGACAGAGAGGCTCCTCTGAGAAAGCCACGGCTTTGATCATGAAATGGCTACAGAGAGTTTTGAGGCTGTGAGTGTTAACACATATGCATCAGTGGAGAAATTATGACCACTCATATCACAGATCACTACACTGGTCTGATTTATGCTCAAGTTTTCAATTACAAGTTAACTTGCGGTCACGGACATAATTAAGAGGTGGCTTTTCATGTGATGTAAATGTATGTGAAAACAAAGAATCTTCAGTAAAAAGTATTACCTAGCGACCTCAGTCTTGAAAAATCTGCAAAATACAGTAACAGTCGTACTCAGTGTTTGTGTCATGGCTGCACTTTCTTACCACATTCATATTTTCATCCTAGATCAGATATAATGTTACATTAGATATTGTGTATCTAACACAAGTACACCATATCTACTTAATTACACATTGTTTAAAATCTTTAGACTTCTAACTGTTCTCATTCTCAGAAGGAGATAGAGGCGTCTTCCTCATGAATGTGTTTCAAAGCCACATCTTTTGCATATGCAAACTACACAAACACTTCCTTCCCGCTCTGATAAAAGCAAGCAAAGACTGAAATTGTCAGTGATGTGTGCCACTGCTCTTCAGTAGCTCAGCTGGACTGTGATCTCACCATGTTTATCCACTGTAAACTGGTAATGCTGATACTTGTGCTGACCCTTGATGGTCAAGGTAAGTTAAGTAGCGTTTTTATGGCTGTATATATACTTTTCATCCAGGTTGTTATAGAATGTGCTTTAGATTACGGCACATGAGGAAGTACATACAATGCATGAGGGTGGATTGATCTTTAATCAATTTCTTCATATATATGAACTCACAAAATTAATTGACCATAGATGTCCTATATATATATATAACTCTTATATATATATATATATATATATATATATATATATATATATAGATAGATATAGATATATATATATATATATATATATAGATAGATATAGATATATATATAACTAAATTGACCATAGATGTCCTTAATAAATGTACCTAAACACTGACCAAAGAAATTGATTAAAATAAACAGATCCACCCTCATGCAGTGTATGTGCTGTAGTCTAAAGCACATTCTATACATACATATATATATACGTATATATATTTAGGACATTTTGTTTTTCCCAGTTTCCCATAAATATATACATATATATTTATGACATTTTGTTTTTCTCAGTTCATACAGGGGAAATCTTTGGAGGCCATGAGGCTGTGCCACATAGCAGGCCATACATGGTGTTTTTGGAGCAGCACAAGCAAGATGGTAAAACAACATACTGTGATGGATTTCTTCTGAATGAGGATTTTGTGATGACTGCAGCCCACTGCCAAGCCAAGTAAGTTTAATGCACTTTGTTATTACCTACGGACAGGGATGGTGCTAGGAATTATGGGGCCCCTGATTTCCCATCCCAACAGCAACCTTGACTCATGCATTGAGAATTAATTTCAAAATGTACCAATAAATTATATTTATTTTATATATACAATGCTCTCACAGAAAAACTAATAATTTTATTCTTAGATTTATTTATTTATTTATTTTTGCATTTAATTTTGTCATTTCAGTTCCTACCAAGTCTTACTGGGAGTTCACAATTTCAGTAAGCATGAAGAACAACAGAGTATATCTGTGGATCAAACATTTCCACATAAAGACTACAATAAAACTGATTACAGAAATGACATAATGCTACTTAAGGTAAGAAAATCCTTGCAGTTTATAGCAATAATGTGCTGTCATCTATGTTTGTTATTTCCAATTTTTGTTTCTCATTATGTTATTTGCAAATTTAAAGAAGACCTGAAATACTGTATGCATGCATATCACTGACCAATAAAGCAGGAAATGTATTAGACAACGGGCAGATGTGAGCAGTGGAGAAATTTGAATTGTTATTTCAGCTTCATATTTGTATTTTTTATCTGTCTCTGTCCCTCAAGTTGAGCTCCAAGGCAAATTTCAGCAAAAATGTGAGACCCATTGATCTCGCAGGCCAAGGTGATGGCTCTCTCCCAAAATCATGTATAGTCTCCGGCTGGGGAAGAGCAGACAGGAAGAATAATTTCATGTCTCGTGTACTCATGGAAGTCAATGTAACACTCATTAACAGTGAGAGGTGTCATGAGGAAAACATGTACTGCTCTGAGGGAGAGACTGGTCCGGGTAAGGTACGTACATTTTTCTAACACAACATGGACAAACAAACTTTGGTCAACCATAATAATTCATTCACTGTTGAAGCAATCGCTGCATACTGTATATGTAATTCCAGGGAGACTCTGGTGGTCCATTGGTCTGCGAAGATGGGAAGGCATACGGGGTGGTGTCCTTCACCTTCACGCCACACTCAGGTGGCCCACAAACCCATGGCTATGCTAAGATTCCTGCCCACAGAAGCTGGATCGATTTGACCATGAAAAATGCATGAAAAAATTGTAAACTAATGTAAATATTGAGTGATCAAATCACAACATTTGAATTTACAGCATTTAGAAAGCATTAGATTATTTGACATTATTTTACACTGGAGAGCTGATAACTGAGATGCACAGATTTAATGAAAATACGCTTTGATGTTATCAAATGATACAACTTCAATTTTTGGTTTGGAAAGTTGAGTCAAAAGACTGAAAATATATGAATGTGACTTGGTTCATTTAAGAAAGTGACATGTTTTGGCTACTACACTTTTTGTCAATAAACTTCTTATTATTCTAAGCAAATTACGATTTAAACCAAGCACATGCGAGTTTTGTAAGGCAAGAATTTAACAAGCCAATCATGGCACACAAATAATGTATGGCTTAAAATCAGAAAAGTGTAGGCTCAGTGCTGTGTAATAGACATGAATTATGTGATATTAGATACAGTATGTCTTCCTGCTCTTAATTACAACATTAGATACATTAAATACATGACTGCTTTGTGCTTCTTCTTTTTGACTGGATCAAATGAGAACACAGGATCCTCCACGTTTGTTTTGTATCATCTTTCTGAACAATAAACTGTTGCTCTCTCACCATGTTCTCTCCGTACCTCTGTTCACTCCTCTGGTTGAGTCTGAATTAACTCAACAAAAAAGACAACACTGCCTCCTTGTGAAGAAAGTGTATTGATGCAGCAAGAAGAGGTTCACTGTTCACTTTGTGAAGTCAGAGCTGAAACTCTCTTCTCATGTATAGGCTCTAAACCTAATCAAGTCTCTGCCTGTTGTTTAACAGACCCTGTAATTACATTTTTAGCAATATCTAACAGAGAGCTCAATGCTCAGGGTGGACACTGACAGCATCTGCCGTCACTTTCCAGTTATACAATCACACCTTGTTTTCAAACTGTAAAATTAGAATTTTGAGTTTAGGCATTAAATAAGACCACCTTGCTTTATTACCACTCCAAATATAGATTAAATGTATTTTACATGACCAGGAAGCTGATTTATGGTAAATGCCATTTGATATCATAATAACTCCTCAAACTGTAACACTAGAAAAACTTCAAAGTTGTACCTTAAAGAGGGACAAGAGTGATGTTGTGCTGTAACTGAAATGTCTTTTGATAGCTTAGAATAACATTACGGGGAAAAATGGTACACTACATGAGGTGTATGAACAAAAACGGGGACAGACATTTGCAAAGACATTTTATTTGAAATCATGCAAGCTAAAGCATGATTAAACCATACAAACTTTATATGCTATAATGAAACGAATAACAAATCATGTTGTGCTGTCAGAATACTTGTGCTGAGAAAAATGTCAGGACAGAATATGTCTGATGTTATTGTTATTATTATATTTATTATATGTCATCATTGATCTTAGTCTTCTGTACCAGTGTGACATTAAAATTACACTCAAAAGTAGTCCTGTCACCAGGATAACAGAGGTCTAAAAAGCCATGCTAATTCTGTCTCATATGGAGGAGAAATTGGAGAAATAAAATAGATTATTCAAACTACATAGAAAGATGGAAGTTTTCACTGAGAGACCCTTCACTTGTGTAGGTTACCATTTGCTTTTGGAAGCAAGTCACGTTGACCTCATTTTATACTTGTGGATCAGTTATATCCATTTGTAAGTTTAGACCTGTTACAACACCATCTCTTAGCTATTATAGGTTTTATCTACCTTACCTATTCATTCATCTGTGCTTACAGTATGAGATTTTATGTGCTGTGCATTCCTGGTACAGGCCTTATTTTGATCAAAGTAAAATTATTAAACACATTATCTGGTTCCATCTGTAACAGTCAGGCACTTAAGTCTTTTAGTTAGATCATGTCAACCATCTGTTTGTTTATATTTCGAATAATGACGGTTTAAGTAGCAGTGTTTTTGGGCATATTAACCTTTTGAATTGGGTGACCTTATCAGCTTTCCTTCAGCACCACCATCAGGCGGTTTCCATTTTTTAACATGTCCATATTTTGTGACTGCATTATTACATACGCATGCACATTGTTTATGTATGTATATACTGTATATATATATATATATTTACACACATAATTAAGTTTTAAGAAGGTCTGGCAAATTAAAAATATCTAATTTACATTAGTATCTAGATGAGGAGGCAACCACTACGAACAAAGTCATTATGCTTTAGGTTCCTATAATGGCCACTAGATGCTGACTTCACAGCTTTGACACACAGCTCTCACACTCTGTCTGTCATTTACCTTTGTGAACCTTTTTTTAACAGGATAACTGTTTGCACGGTCACTTGCCTGGGACCTGCAACACCAACAAACTTCCAATGACCACCAACAGACACACAGTAAATCTAGGACTTTCTTGGCCCCTGGAGGTCAGGGACCTCAGGGTACTTGCCCGCTTTGTTCGTTTGGTACAGTATCTAATGTACATTAGTATCCAGATGAGGAAGCAACCACTACGAACAAAGTCATTATGCTTTAGGTTCCTATAATGGCCACTTGATGCTGACTTCACAGCTTTGACACACTGTTGCATGTCGCCGGGCGGAGCCCAAGTGCAGGACACAGACAATAGAGTAGATGTAAGAACACACTGGTTTATTAGAACACTGGGATAAGGGAGGTGGAAAGGGAGTCGGTGAGTCGGGGAAATCCGGTGGGGAGAGAGCCGATAGCTGAGGGAAGACTTGACGAGGAGTTGGGTGGCAGGCTGGGGTAATGGAGACGGGCAGGCAAGACTGATGAGCATGTAGGTGAGCTGGGTAAGCCAGTGGGGAAGGAGTAAACCTGGAGCACAGGAAAAACAGGATTAGCATGAGCAAATTAGTTTCACAAACTATCTTGAGTGATGACCAAGGGTTGATAGCCTGCTGCTTCACAACTCAGGATGTGGTTAATGATAACACTCTATACTTCTCTTAAATTAAAAGCAAGATAAACCACGTGTGAGCAAAGATGGGCCAATGACAGAAATACTTGTGTAGACAGTGTAGACGGAGAAAGGCCCCTAACTTTTGCCCACTATCAGCCCCACCCTGCTTCAGAGACTAGATAATAAAAACAATGTTAAAAGAAACATTGGATTGCCTTTAAAATAAAACATTTCAACTGGAACCACGTTCATGGCGTAAGTGTTACAATTCCAAAGGAAGAGGAAGAACCAGTTTAAACCTATCTGTTAACTGTCTGGGGGCTGATCAGGTGGCGGTCATTATGTAGTGGCCGATTGTCTGTGGAAAAGGAGCCACCTAAGGCCACAGATGTGACCAAGCAATTCCCGCTGATGTCTCCTGCCGATGACCCTCCAGCCTTTCCCATTGCAAACCCCTGTGGCCAACAACTCTATCACTCTAGCCTCTCCCATTTCCCCTGTTCACCGCATTTCACCTTCCTTCAGGGAACTGATCATATCAGGTATTTATATCTAACTCTTTAAACTCTTTCAGCAACACAAGTACCAGAGAGCTCTTAACTTCCCAAAGTCCAGCCCAACTCAGGCATCTCTCACATGCACATTCCAGGGAACTCACACCAGTAGAATTCGATTTTGCCTTTACTGACGTCAAACCACCTCACCTGATCTGTCTCCCTTCATCGACTCAACACTCGAATGCATGCATCTCCTGGCATTCTTCGGTTTCCTCCGATGCTCCGAATTCACAGCGTAGGGCTTCCCCCTACAACCTGTCTCAGCATGCAAGACTGGGCGACATCACCATTCCCACTCCTGACTCCCACATATTCAATCTCAAGCAAAGTATCACAGACCAGTTTGGCATCTCTCACCACATTTTTCTCATATCTCGAGTCCTTTTGACACAGGAGAAATTATGTAAACTCCAGACTTACCCACCATGATTCTCCCCAGGACCATCTTTTTATGACAGTCAGGAAAAGTAGTGACACGCTTTAGGTTTGTTTCATCAACATATTGGTCAGGTTCTCTCAAGGTCAGGAATATCCCCAGAACTATGCTGTGGTCAGTCTTGCCATATCCTGGCCACTACCACCGCTCAGGCAAGGAATCCCTGACCATACTGTACTATCAGAAGCCACAGCCGCTCGTCATTACAAGTCTATTAAATCTACATTTACACCCATCTTGAGGACATCAGAAGAAGTCATTCTCACCTCAGTGAATGAAGCACTTTCAGTGGACAATGAAACCATGAAACCTCATCCAGACGTGCCCCCATACTGAGTCTTACTCCCCGGGTTCCGCGCCAACACACCTCCTGACATATTTGATCCCCATTTAGCCCTACTCATTTTTTTATGCTCAATCACATTTCATCCCATCCCTTGACCATCCACAACCCTCTTTTACCCGTCCATTCCCAACCCTAATTCATTCATCTCAGCCTTACATGCCATTATAATAAACAAAACTGCATATGGCCTGGTCTTGGAGTGGTCTTTGTTAGTGAAGTGCCCCTGAACATATATCATTGAAAATAAAACCTCAAAGAAAGTGAGATACCAAAGGGGTGATACACTGCTGTTTCACAACTCAGGCAGAGGAAATGGTTGATGATATTAATCTTTTTTAAATTTCCAGGTAGTTACAAACAAGATAAGCATGAGCATTTCAAACGGATGTGGCCCAGATACACAAGACAAAGAGTAAAGTGAAATCAGACACTGCTGTCAGACTCATGACTCATGCAGGCCAAAGAAAGGGCACACATTAAAGAAATGACAATAAATAAATAGATGGATCAATAACAAAAAAATAAACATTGTGGGACTAGAATGGACCTTCAGGGTAGATAGTGTCGAGTTATGCCAAAAAGAGGTTATTTGTCACACAATACGTGAGCAATGGTGAGTACATAGTCACAACACACCGTCCAATTTACTGTGCGCTAAACTCCTCCCTCTAACAGTGATTTTCCAACCATAGCTTAGCAAACATAATAACAGCATATTTATGATCCTTTTAACAGGCATTTTGTTTTAAAATGAACCAGCTGGAACTATTAAAAGTCAGCTGAATACAGAGTTTTCAACCAACTCACTCCATGTCAGCAGCCAGCATGATAATCCTTGCTTTCATTGTTACTGGGTGGGCAACTGAGTGGACAACTTGGAAAAAGGTCATATAGTGAGGTTTTAATGGTCTCTACCACTTGTGTATTCATATTATTGAAGATGCATCAACCTTATAGTGGCTGCTAGAAGGAAGGGGCTGGAGGAAGCACCAAACACCACCTTAATAATTCTCAGATCACATGGCTTCCTGTTACTTTCCTCAGAACCACCAAGGTCTCATCACATCTCTCTATAGTGATGTCTACAAAACTGTTTTCTTGATGTCAGCCATGTAAGGAGTTTCAGCAGCCTTGGTATATGTGATATATGTGAATTTATAATGAGGTCCCTTCTTCTAAATCTGTTCTGTTCTGTCAAGTTTTCAGATAAGTGAATTTATTTTTGTTGCAAAGAGCATCATTATTGTGAATGCAAGTTTTGTACTAGCTCCAAAAAGCCTGCCACAAACTCAAGTTGCCATTTAATTTCTCAGTTATCAATTTTGGTAAGGGGGGTTATTGTGCTGAGATCTGACAGCACAGATCAGCACATACAATATGTACTGTCATGCAGTAGCTGTCTAGCTATATGGCCCAGCAGTCACATTTAAAAACTCCTATTTTAATGCACTGTTATGACATGACAAAATTAGAATAATATTTCCTTTGGGACTGTGTGACCTCTGAGAGAGCAACGGCATTTAGCACAAAATGCCAATAGAGATATTCAAGGCTGTGTGCGTCACCACAGAGGCATCAATATAATGTATAACACACATACACCATATCTACTTAATTACATATTGTCTAAAAACTTTAGACTTGTACTATGAAAATCTAACTGTTCTCATTCTCAGGAGGTGAAAGAGGCGTCCTCCTCATTGGTGGTTCAAAGCCACATCTTTTGCACAACTACACAAACACTTCCTTCCCACTCTGATAAACTGAAGCATTTAAAGACTTAAATTGTCAGTGATGTGTGCCACTGCTCTTCAGTAGCTCAGCTGGACTGTGATCTCGCCATGTTTATCCACTGTAAACTGGTAATAGTCATACTTGTGCTGACTGTTGATGGTCAAGGTAAGTTTAGTTTTTGTGGCATTATATACTGTACTGTTTCACGCAGGGTATTATAGCATGTGCTTTAAATCATAGTACACGACAAACTAAATTCCACTCTCAGTACTGTGAGACATGCAGTGCACGAGGGTAGATCAACTTATTTACTTGTTTCTTTGGTCAGTTTAGATTTTTTGTATATATATATATATATATATATATATATATATATATATGCATTTTCTTCTCAGTTCATACAGGGGAAATCTTTGGAGGCCACGAGGCTGTGCCACATAGCAGGCCATACATGGTGTTTTTGAAGCAGCACAAGCAAGATGATAAAACAACATGCTGTGATGGATTTCTTCTGAATGAGGATTTTGTGATGACTGCAGCCCACTGCCAAGCCAAGTAAGTTTAACACACTTTACGTTTACCTTCTGGGAATTCTGGGGCCCCTGATAAGATTTCTTATCCCAACAACTTAGACTCATGCAATGAAACTTCAATTTAAAATGCATCAATAAATGAAATCTATTCAGCACACATGCTTCATGACGGCTTCATGGAATGCAACATAAATTCAAGTCTTTTACTATTTTAATTGTGTCATTTCAGGTCCTACACAGTCTTACTGGGAGTTCACAAGCTCGGGAACAGTGAAGAAGAACAGAATATATCTGTGAAACAAACATTTCCACATAAAGACTACAATGAAACTGATTACAGTAATGACATAATGCTACTTAAGGTAAGAAAATCCTTGCGGTTTATAGGAAAATGTGCTGTCGTCTATGTTTGTTATTTCCAATTTTTATTTCTCATTATGTTATTTGCAAATCCTCTATTGAATGCATTTATCAAGAGGAGCACTAAATTACTGTACAGAATGATGTTTACTCCTTTTTAAATATATATATTTTTTATCTCTCTCTGTCCCTCAAGTTGAGCTCCAAGGCAAATTTCAGCAACAATGTGAGACCCATTGCTCTCGCAGGCCAAGGTGATGGCTCTCTCCCAAAATCATGTATAGTCTCTGGGTGGGGAAGAGCAGACAGGAACACAAAATATTCGTCTCGTGTACTCATGGAAGTCAATGTAACACTCATTAACAGTGAGGAGTGTCCTAAGGAAAACATGTACTGCTCTGAGGGAGAGACTGGTCCGGGTAATGTACGTACATTTTTCTACCACAACATGGACAAACAAACTTTGGTCAACCATAATAATTCATTCACTGTTGAAGCAATCGCTGCATACTGTATATGTACTTCCAGGGAGACTCTGGTGGTCCATTGGTCTGCGAAGATGGGAAGGCATACGGGGTGGTGTCCTTGAGCTTCACACCAGACTCAGGTGGCCCACAAATCTATAGTTACACTAAGATTCCTGACTATAGAAGCTGGATCGATTCGATTATGGAGTATAATGGAAAGCTCTAACAGATCTAATACTTGACTTGATCAAATCACAATATTTGAATTTACTGTTTGTATAACATTGGAGAGCTAATAATTGAGACTGATTCCATAGCAATGAGACTGCCAGACCAAAGTCTGCAGACCTGTTTGCTTCAGAGAGATTTAATCAAAAGACTGAAAATATGAATGTGATTTGGTTAAATTAAAACCAAAGTGACATATTTTGACTGTTTATGGCACAGCTGTTTTTTTTCTGCTGCAAGGGGCAAGACTTTAACATTGATATTAGATAAAGTATGTCATCCTGCTCTTAATTACAACATTATATACATTAAATACATGACTGCTTTGTGCTTCTTCTTCTTTTTGACTGGATCAAATGAGAACACAGGATCCTCCATGTTTGTTTTGTATCACCTTTTTGAACAATAAACTGTTGCTCTCTCACCATGTTCTCTCCGTACCTCTGTTCACTCCTCTGGTTGAGTCTGAATTAACTCAACAAAAAAGACAACACTGCCTCCTTGTGAAGAAAGTGTATTGATGCAGCAAGAAGAGGTTCACTGTTCACTTTGTGAAGTCAGAGCTGAAACTCTCTTCTCATGTATAGGCTCTAAACCTAATCAAGTCTCTGCCTGTTGTTTAACAGACCCTGTAATTACATTTTTAGCAATATCTAACAGAGAGCTCAATGCTCAGGGTGGACACTGACAGCATCTGCCGTCACTTTCCAGTTATACAATCACACTTTGTTTCCAAACTGTAAAATTAGAATTTTGAGTTTAGGCATTAAATAAGACCACCTTGCTTTATTACCACTTCAAATATAGATTAAATGTATTTTACATGACCAGGCAGCTGATTTATGTTAAATGCCACTTGATATCATAATAACTCCTCAAACTGTAAGACTAGAAAAACTTCAAAGTTGTACCTTAAAGAGGGACAAGAGTGATGTTGTGCTGTAACTGAAATGTCTTTTGATAGCTTAGAATAACATTACGGGGAAAAATGGTACACTACATGAGGTGTATGAACAAAAACGGCGACAGACATTTGCAAAGACATTTTATTTGAAAACATGCAAGCTAAAGCATGATTAAACCATACAAACTTTATATGCTATAATGAAACGAATAACAAATCATGTTGTGCTGTCAGAATACTTGTGCTGAGAAAAATGTCAGGATAGAATATGTCTGCTGTTATTGTTATATTATTATGTCATCATTGATCTGAGTCTTCTGTACCAGTGTGACATTAAAATTACACTCAAAAGTAGTCCTGTCGCCAGGATAACAGAGGTCTAAAAAGCCATGCTAATTCTGTCTCATATGGAGGAGAAATTGGAGAAATAAAATAGATTATTCAGACTACATAGAAAGATGGAAGTTTTCACTGAGAGACCCTTCACTTGTGTAGGTTACCATTTGCTTTTGGAAGCAAGTCACGTTGACCTCATTTTATACTTGTGGATCAGTTATATCCATTTGTAAGTTTAGACCTGTTACAACACCATCTCTTAGCTATTATAGGTTTTATCTACCTTACCTATTTATTCATCTGTGCTTACAGTATGAGATTTTATGTGCTGTGCATTCCTGGTACAGGCCTTATTTTGATCAAAGTAAAATTATTAAACACATTATCTGGTTCCATCTGTAACAGTCAGGCACTTAAGTCTTTTAGTTAGATCATGTCAACCATCTGTTTGTTTATATTTCGAATAATGACGGTTTAAGTAGCAGTGTTTTTGGGCATATTAACCTTTTGAATTGGGTGACCTTATCAGCTTTCCTTCAGCACCACCATCAGGCGGTTTCCATTTTTTAACATGCCCATATTTGTGACTGCATTATTACATACGCATGCACATTGTTTATGTATGTATATACTGTATACATATATATATATATATTTACACACATAATTAAGTTTTAAGAAGGTCTGGCAAATTAAAAAAATATCTAATTTACATTAGTATCCAGATGAGGAAGCAACCACTATGAACAAAGTCATTATGCTTTAGGTTCCTATAATGGCCACTAGATGCTGACTTCACAGCTTTGACACACTGTTGCATGTCGCCGGGCGGAGCCCAAGTGCAGGACACAGACAATAGAGTAGATGTAAGAACACACTGGTTTATTAGAACACTGGGATAAGGGAGGTGGAAAGGGAGTCGGTGAGTCGGGGAAATCCGGTGGGGAGAGAGCCGATAGCTGAGGGAAGACTTGACGAGGAGTTGGGTGGCAGGCTGGGGTAATGGAGACGGGCAGGCAAGACTGATGAGCATGTAGGTGAGCTGGGTAAGCCAGTGGGGAAGGAGTAAACCTGGAGCACAGGAAAAACAGGATTAGCATGAGCAAATTAGTTTCACAAACTATCTTGAGTGATGACCAAGGGTTGATAGCCTGCTGCTTCACAACTCAGGATGTGGTTAATGATAACACTCTATACTTCTCTTAAATTAAAAGGAAGATAAACCACGTGTGAGCAAAGATGGGCCAATGACAGAAATACTTGTGTAGACAGTGTAGACGGAGAAAGGCCCCTAACTTTTGCCCACTATCAGCCCCACCCTGCTTCAGAGACTAGATAATAAAAACAATGTTAAAAGAAACATTGGATTGCCTTTAAAATAAAACATTTCAACTGGAACCACGTTCATGGCGTAAGTGTTACAATTCCAAAGGAAGAGGAAGAACCATCTTATGTCAGCCAGGCAGCATTGAAGTCGTCAGTACAGCTACTCAACATTGTCTGAACTGAGTTTAAACCTATCTGTTAACTGTCTGGGGGCTGATCAGGTGGCGGTCATTATGTAGTGGCCGATTGTCTGTGGAAAAGGAGCCACCTAAGGCCACAGATGTGACCAAGCAATTCCCGCTGATGTCTCCTGCCGATGACCCTCCAGCCTTTCCCATTGCAAACCCCTGTGGCCAACAACTCTATCACTCTAGCCTCTCCCATTTCCCCTGTTCACTGCATTTCACCTTCCTTCAGGCAACTGATCATATCAGGTATTTATATCTAACTCTTTAAACTCTTTCAGCAACACAAGTACCAGAGAGCTCTTAACTTCCCAAAGTCCAGCCCAACTCAGGCATCTCTCACATGCACATTCCAGGGAACTCACACCAGTAGAATTCGATTTTGCCTTTACTGACGTCAAACCACCTCACCTGATCTGTCTCCCTTCATCGACTCAACACTCGAATGCATGTATCTCCTGCCATTCTTTGGTTTCCTCCGATGCTCTGAATTCACAGCGTAGGGCTTCCCCCTACAACCTGTCTCAGCATGCAAGACTGAGCGACATCACCATTCCCACTCCTGACTCCCACATATTCAATCTTAAGCAAAGTATCACAGACCAGTTTGGCATTTCTCACCACATTTTTCTCATATCTCGAGTCCTTTTGACACATGAGAAATTATGTAAACTCCAGACTTACCCACCATGATTCTCCCCAGGACCATCTTTTTATGACAGTCAGGAAAAGTAGTGACACGCTTTAGGTTTGTTTCATCAACATATTGGTCAGGTTCTCTCAAGGTCAGGAATATCCCCAGAACTATGCTGTGGTCAGTCTTGCCATATCCTGGCCACTACCACCGCTCGGGCAAGGAATCCCTGACCATACTGTACTATCAGAAGCCACAGCCGCTCGTCTATTACAGTCTATTTGTCTATTAGTCTATTACATCTACTTTTAAAGTCATCTTGAGGACATCAGAAGAGGTCATCCTCACCTCAGCGAATGAAGCACTTTCAGTGGACAATGAAACCATGAAACCTCACCCAGACGTGCCCCCATAATGAGTCTTACTCCCCTGGTTCCTCACCAACACACCTCCTGACATATTTTATACTGCCCTTGCAGCGCGTTTCTAAGCAGGCAGCTAGACAGGTAGCTAACAACTAGATATCCTCCAATAACCACAAGGCTTAACGTTTCTTGATTGTTTACTGAAAGATTCTTGTTGTAAAACTGAAACAGTACAGAAAGGGAAGCATACGTTAGTACACTAATACATACTGGCATGCATAGATCACATGAATACAAATAAGAATGACTCTTACTCATGTGCTTAACACACGGAGCTGGCTAACATTAATTAGAGCGTTCTAACAAACACAGTAATTCAGCTGAAAATGCTACAAATTCACAATCACTGCAAAATATAAACATTCCACTAATTAACCATAATATTCACATACTTACATACAAATAGCAACCAAGGCTGAAGTGTAAACAGAAAATAACTTCATGACTTAAGCCCAGCTGCTTGTCGACAACTGAGGAAAATCCCCTGATTTCCTGCACTTATGTACTACCCTGAGTACGAAATTGCGCCTGTAGATGGGAGTCTATACAACAACTTGTACTTAACAGTTTCAACTTACTAAAATGAAAATATTAATATATCAACAAATAGCATGAATCTTTAAAGGAAGGCAGCACATATTTGATCCCCATTTAGCCCTACTCATCTCTTTATGCTCGATCACATTTCATCCCATCCCTTGACCATCCACAACCCTCTTTTACCCCTCCATTCCCAACCCTAATTCATTCATCTCAGCCTTACATGCCATTATAATAAACAAAACTGCATATGGCCTGGTCTTGGAGTGGTCTTTGTTAGTGAAGTGCCCCTGAACATATATCATTGAAAATAAAACCTCAAAGAAAGCGAGATACCAAAGGGGTGATACACTGCTGTTTCACAACTCAGGCAGAGGAAATGGTTGATGATATTAATCTTTTTTTTATTGTCAGGTAGTTACAAACAAGATAAGCATGAGCATTTCAAACGGATGTGGCCCAGATACACAAGACACAGAGTAAAGTGAAATCAGACACTGCTGTCAGACTCATGACTCATGCAGGCCAAAGAAAGGGCACACATTAAAAAATGACAATAAATAAATAGACGGATCAATAACAAAAAAATAAACATTGTGGGACTAGAATGGACCTTCAGGGTAGATGGTGTCGAGTAATGCCAAAAAGAGGTTATTTGTCACACAATACGTGAGCAATGGTGAGTACACAGTCACAACACACCGTCCAATTTACTGTGCGCTAAACTCCTCCCTCTAACAGTGATTTTCCAACCATAGCTTAGCAAACATAATAACAGCATATTTATGATCCTTTTAACAGGCATTTTGTTTTAAAATGAACCAGCTGGAACTATTAAAAGCCAGCTGAATACAGAGTTTTCAACCAACTCACTCCATGTCAGCAGCCAGCATGATAATCCTTGCTTTCATTGTTACTGGGTGGGCAACTGAATGGACAACTTGGAAAAAGGTCATATAGTGAGGTTTTAATGGTCTCTACCATTTGTGTATTCATATTATTGAAGATGCATCAACCTTATAGTGGCTGCTAGAAGGAAGGGGCTGGAGGAAGCGCCAAACACCACCTTAATCATTCTCAGATCACATAGCTTCCTGTTACTTTCCTCAGAACCACCAAGGTCTTATCACATCTCTCTATAGTGATGTCTACAAAACTGTTTTCTTGATGTCAGCCATGTAAGGAGTTTCAGCAGCCTTGGTATATGTGATATATGTGAATTTATAATGAGGTCCCTTCTTCTAAATCTGTTCTGTTCTGTCAAGTTTTCAGATATGTGAATTTATTTTTGTTGCAAAGAGCATCATTATTGTGAATGCAAGTTTTATACTAGCTCCAAAAAGCCTGCCACAAACTCAAGTTGCCATTTAATTTCTCAGTTATCAATTTTGGTAAGGGGGGTTATTGTGCTGAGATCTGACAGCACAGATCAGCACATACAATATGTACTGTCATGCAGTAGCTGTCTAGCTATATGGCCAAGCAGTCACATTTAAAAACTCCTATTTTAATGCACTGTTATGACATGACAAAATTAGAATAATATTTCCTTTGGGACTGTGTGACCTCTGAGAGAGCAACGGCATTTAGCACAAAATGCCAATAGAGATATTCAAGGCTGTGTGCGTCACCACAGAGGCATCAATATAATGTATAACACACATACACCATATCTACTTAATTACATATTGTCTAAAAACTTTAGACTTGTACTATGAAAATCTAACTGTTCTCATTCTCAGGAGGTGAAAGAGGCGTCCTCCTCATTGGTGGTTCAAAGCCACATCTTTTGCACAACTACACAAACACTTCCTTCCCACTCTGATAAACTGAAGCATTTAAAGACTTAAATTGTCAGTGATGTGTGCCACTGCTCTTCAGTAGCTCAGCTGGACTGTGATCTCGCCATGTTTATCCACTGTAAACTGGTAATAGTCATACTTGTGCTGACTGTTGATGGTCAAGGTAAGTTTAGTTTTTGTGGCATTATATACTGTACTGTTTCACGCAGGGTATTATAGCATGTGCTTTAAATCATAGTACACGACAAACTAAATTCCACTCTCAGTACTGTGAGACATGCAGTGCACGAGGGTAGATCAACTTATTTACTTGTTTCTTTGGTCAGTTTAGATTTTTTGTATATATATATATATATATATATATATATATATATATATGCATTTTCTTCTCAGTTCATACAGGGGAAATCTTTGGAGGCCACGAGGCTGTGCCACATAGCAGGCCATACATGGTGTTTTTGAAGCAGCACAAGCAAGATGATAAAACAACATGCTGTGATGGATTTCTTCTGAATGAGGATTTTGTGATGACTGCAGCCCACTGCCAAGCCAAGTAAGTTTAACACACTTTACGTTTACCTTCTGGGAATTCTGGGGCCCCTGATAAGATTTCTTATCCCAACAACTTAGACTCATGCAATGAAACTTCAATTTAAAATGCATCAATAAATGAAATCTATTCAGCACACATGCTTCATGACGGCTTCATGGAATGCAACATAAATTCAAGTCTTTTACTATTTTAATTGTGTCATTTCAGGTCCTACACAGTCTTACTGGGAGTTCACAAGCTCGGGAACAGTGAAGAAGAACAGAATATATCTGTGAAACAAACATTTCCACATAAAGACTACAATGAAACTGATTACAGTAATGACATAATGCTACTTAAGGTAAGAAAATCCTTGCGGTTTATAGGAAAATGTGCTGTCGTCTATGTTTGTTATTTCCAATTTTTATTTCTCATTATGTTATTTGCAAATCCTCTATTGAATGCATTTATCAAGAGGAGCACTAAATTACTGTACAGAATGATGTTTACTCCTTTTTAAATATATATATTTTTTATCTCTCTCTGTCCCTCAAGTTGAGCTCCAAGGCAAATTTCAGCAACAATGTGAGACCCATTGCTCTCGCAGGCCAAGGTGATGGCTCTCTCCCAAAATCATGTATAGTCTCTGGGTGGGGAAGAGCAGACAGGAACACAAAATATTCGTCTCGTGTACTCATGGAAGTCAATGTAACACTCATTAACAGTGAGGAGTGTCCTAAGGAAAACATGTACTGCTCTGAGGGAGAGACTGGTCCGGGTAATGTACGTACATTTTTCTACCACAACATGGACAAACAAACTTTGGTCAACCATAATAATTCATTCACTGTTGAAGCAATCGCTGCATACTGTATATGTACTTCCAGGGAGACTCTGGTGGTCCATTGGTCTGCGAAGATGGGAAGGCATACGGGGTGGTGTCCTTGAGCTTCACACCAGACTCAGGTGGCCCACAAATCTATAGTTACACTAAGATTCCTGACTATAGAAGCTGGATCGATTCGATTATGGAGTATAATGGAAAGCTCTAACAGATCTAATACTTGACTTGATCAAATCACAATATTTGAATTTACTGTTTGTATAACATTGGAGAGCTAATAATTGAGACTGATTCCATAGCAATGAGACTGCCAGACCAAAGTCTGCAGACCTGTTTGCTTCAGAGAGATTTAATCAAAAGACTGAAAATATGAATGTGATTTGGTTAAATTAAAACCAAAGTGACATATTTTGACTGTTTATGGCACAGCTGTTTTTTTCTGCTGCAAGGGGCAAGACTTTAACATTGATATTAGATAAAGTATGTCTTCCTGCTCTTAATTACAACATTATATACATTAAATACATGACTGCTTATTGCTTCTTCTTCTTTTTGACTGGATCAAATGAGAACACAGGATCCTCCATGTTTGTTTTGCATTACATTTTTGAACAATAAACTGTTGCTCTCTCACCATGTTCTCTCCGTACCTCTGTTCACTCCTCTGGTTGAGAGTAAATTAACTCAACAAAAAAGACAACACTGCCTCCTTGTGAAGAAAGTGTATTGATGCAGCAAGAAGAGGTTCACTATTCACTTTGTGAAGTCAGAGCTGAAACTCTCTTCTCATGTATAGGCTCTAAACCTAATCAAGTCTCTGCCTGTTGTTTAACAGACCCTGTAATTACATTTTTAGCAATATCTAACAGAGAGCTCAATGCTCAGGGTGGACACTGACAGCATCTGCCGTCACTTCCCAGTTATACAATCACACTTTGTTTCCAAACTGTAAAATTAGAATTTTGAGTTTAGGCATTAAATAAGACCACCTTGCTTTATTACCACTTCAAATATAGATTAAATGTATTTTACATGACCAGGAAGCTGATTTATGGTAAATGCCACTTGATATCATAATAACTCCTCAAACTGTAACACTAGAAAAACTTCAAAGTTGTACCTTAAAGAGGGACAAGAGTGATGTTGTGCTGTAACTGAAATGTCTTTTGATAGCTTAGAATAACATTACGGGGAAAAATGGTACACTACATGAGGTGTATGAACAAAAACAGGGACAGACATTTGCAAAGACGTTTTATTTGAAAACATGCAAGCTAAAGCATGCTTAAACCATACAAACTTTATATGCTATAATGAAACGAATAACAAATCATGTTGTGCTGTCAGAATACTTGTGCTGAGAAAAATGTCAGGACAGAATATGTCTGCTGTTATTGTTATTATTATATTATTATATGTCATCATTGATCTTAGTCTTCTGTATCAGTGTGACATTAAAATTACACTCAAAAGTAGTCCTGTCGCCAGGATAACAGAGGTCTAAAAAGCCATGCTAATTCTGTCTCATATGGAGGAGAAATTGGAGAAATAAAATAGATTACTCAGACTACATAGAAAGATGGAAGTTTTCACTGAGAGACCCTGAGTTTCCACCTGCTTTTGGAAGTAAGTCACGTTGACCTCATTTTATACTTGTGGATCAGTTATATCCATTTGTAAGTTTAGACCTGTTACAACACCATCTCTTAGCTATTATAGGTATTTTACCTACCTTATTTACCTATTCATTCATCTGTGCTTAGAGTATGAGATTTCCTATTTTATGTGCTGTACATTCCTGCATATTTCGAAAAATGATGGTTTAAGTATCATTGTGTTTTTGGGCATATTAACCTTTTGAATTGGGTGACTGTACTAGCTTTCCTTTAGCACCATCATCAGGCGGTTTCCATTTGCCCATATTTGTGACTGCATTATTAAATACGCATGCACATTGTTTATGTATGTATATATATATATTTACACAAGTGAAAACCCATTTGGACCCATTTGGCAAATTAAAAATATCTAATTTACATTAGTATTCAGATGAGGAGGCAACCACTATAAACGAATGTTGAAGTCATTTGATTTAGGTTCCTATAATGGCCACTAGATGCTGGCTGCACAGCTTTGACACACAGCTCTCACACTGTCTTTCATTTACCATTGTGAACCTTTTTTTAACAGGATAACTGTTTGCATGGTCACTTGCCTGGGACCTGCAACACCAACAAACTTCCAATGACCACCAGCAGACACACAGTAAATCTAATGCTTTCTTGACCCCTGGAGGTCAGGAACCTCCAGCCGCTTTGTTCGTTTGGTAGTTCGCATTGATTTTTAAAGTTGGGGTATCTTCCACTTGTTGAGACACGCTGGTATACGTGCATGTCAGCTCTCTCAAATGCTTTCTAGAGCTCCACGTCCACTTTTAAAGAAACTGGCTAGTTGATTCTCAGCAATATAAAAATATAATTATTCATTATTTCACTTCAAATGGGCAGCAGTATTACTGGTCTTGCCCCTTACCAGGACAGAAACAATGGCTTGTCAATCAGATGCAAGTCCATATCTCACAAACAAACCTGCTTCATATCCCAAATGCACCACCGTCTATATACACTATGAAAATATCATTATTTTTTCCATATGTGACGTCAGATGAAAGGTCACAGTGAATGATTTGTTGAAATTGTCCCATTTTTAAAAAGCTGGTGAAGCAGTGAGGAGTTGCAGGTTTGCATTTTACCACACTTCACTGACAAAATGTGGCCAAACTTTTGACACATCTTGTCTTCCATAGGTTCATACATCTAACTTCAGATCTGTCAATTATATTAACTTGCACTTGCTGGTCAGGGCAGGTGCTACCTGATTGAAATAAACCTTGTGTTGCCCAGGGAATCCTCCATGTCTTCTTGACTTTTCTTTGAGTGTGAGCTAGGAGCAAGAGTCACAGAGCTCCGCTTAACAAGGTGCCGAGTGCCTTTCCAGTTAAAGATCTGGAGGGCCAAAGGTCCAGTGATTGTCTAATTCAATACTTTTTAAGAAACTGAAGGGAATGGGATCTAGTGATTATGGCTCCTAAACATGTATGATAAGTAAACCCCTTCAAAGAATGAGAGATGACCAAGGGTTGATAGTCTGCTGCTTCTCAACTCAGGCAGAGGATGTGGTTAATGGTATCACTCTGTACTTCTCTTAAATTAGAAGCAAGATAAACCACGTGTGAGCAAAGATGGGCCAATGACAAAAATACTTGTGTAGACAGTGTAGACAGAGAAAGGCCCTTAACTTTTGCCCACCATCAGCCCCACCCTGCTTCAGAGACTAGATTATAAAATTTTTTTGGATTGCCTTTAAAATAAAACATTTCAACTGGAACCACATTCATGGCGTAAGCGTCACAATTCCAATGGAAGAGGAAGAACCATCTTATGTCAGCCAGGCAGCATTGAAGTCGTCAGTACAGGTACTCAACACTGTCTGAACTTAGCTTAAATAGACACACCTATCTGGGGGCTAATCAGGTGGCGGTCATTAAGTAGTGGCCGATGATGTCTCCTGCCGATGACCCTCCAGCCTTTTCCATTGCAAACCCCTGTGGCCAACAACTCTATCACTCTAGCCTCTCTCATTTCCCCAGTTTTCCGCATTTCACCTTCTTTCAGGCAACAGATCACATCATATTTATCATATTTATATCTTTAAACTCTTTCAGCAACACAAGTACCGGAGAGCTCTTAACTTCCCAGTCCAGCCCAACTCAGGCATCTCTCACATGCACATTCCAGGGAACTCACACCAGTAGAATTCGCTTTTGCCTTTACTGACGTCAAACCACCTCACCTGAGCTGTCTCCCTTCATCGACTCAACACTCGAATGCATGTATCTTCTGGCATTCTTCGGTTTCCTCTGATGCTCCGAATTCACAGCGTAGGGCTTCCCCCTACAACCTGTCTCAGCATGCAAGACTGGGCTGTGGTCAGTCTTGCCATTTCCTGGCCACTACCACCGCTCAGGCAAGGAATCCCTGACCATACTGTACTATCAGAAGCCACAGCCACTCGTCATTACAAGTCTATTACATCTACATTTACAGTCATCTTGAGGACATCAGAAGAGGTCATTCTCATCTCAGCGAATGAAGCACTTTCAGTGGACAATGAAACTATGAAACCTCATCCAGACGTGCCCCCATAGTCTTACTCCCCGGGTTCCTCGCCAACACACCTCCTGACATATTGATTGATGATATTAATCTTTTTTTTATTGTCAGGTAGTTACAAACAAGATAAGCATGAGCATTTCAAACGGATGTGGCCCAGATACACAAGACACAGAGTAAAGTGAAATCAGACACTGCTGTTAGACTCATGACTCATGCAGGCCAAAGAAAGGGCACACATTAAAAAATGACAATAAATAAATAGACGGATCAATAACAAAAAAATAAACACTGTGGGGCTAGAATGGACCTTCAGGGTAGATGGTGTCGAGTTATGCGTGTGCCTTTAATTTCCTGTCTTTGTTCTCTTCCCTCCAGTTTTGATTGTTTTCACCTGTGTCTTGTTACCTACCTGTGTCTGCTTCCCTTGTTGTCCAGCCAACGACGGATCCAGTTCCTGAGTCGGTGGTCCGGCCGACTCCTGCACCCCGGACCCGGTTGGTGAACCGGCCGACGTCTGTTCCTGGTTCCGAGTCGGCGGTCCATCCGACATCAGATCCTAGTTCCGAGTCGGCGGTCCAGCCAACGCCTGCACCAGTTCCCGAGTCGGTGGTCCGGCCGACTCAGCTGCAGCCACAGCCTCCAGTGCCTGTTCCTGACCAGCTGCAGCCGCAGCCTCCAGTGCCTGTTCAGCTGCAGCCTTCTGTTCCAGTCCAGCTGCAGCCTCCTGTTCCAGTCCAGCTGCAGCCTCCTGTTCCAGTCCAGCTGCAGTCTCCTGTTCCAGTTCAGCTGCAGCCTCCAGTGCCAGTTCCTGTCGAGCAGCAGCCTCCTGTTCCTGTTCAGCTGCAGCCTCCTGTTCCAGTCCAGCTGCAGTCTCCTGTTCCAGTTCAGCTGCAGCCTCCAGTGCCAGTTCCTGTCGAGCAGCAGCCTCCTGTTCCTGTCCAGCTGCAGCCTTCGCCTGTTCCCATCCAGCTGCAGCCTCCAGTGCCAGTTCCCGTCCAGCTGCAGCCTCCAGTGCCAGTTCCCGTCCAGCTGCAGCCTCCAGTGACAGTTCCTCCAGAGCGGCTCCTTCGTCGTTGCCGGCATCCTGTCCGTCTTCCAGAGCGGCTCCTTCGTCGTTGCCGGCATCCTGTCCGTCCTCCAGAGCGGCTCCTTTGTCGTCGCCGGCCTCCTGGGCGTCCTCCCGAGCGGCTCCCCACGTCTGGTCGTCCTCCAGGCCGTCCGCCTGAAGGTTCCTGTTCGGCCTCTGCCCTGCCTCCAGGCCGTCCGCCTGAAGGTTCCTGTTCGGCCTCTGGCCTGCCTCCAGGCCGTCCGCCTGAGGGTTCCTGTTCGGCCTCTGTCCAGCCCCGGGTCTTGTTTATTCTGGGTCCCTCCTCCGGGACCCCCTCCGCCCACCCGAGTTGGTGTTCCCTGAGGGACGTGTGGAATCCGCCCCTTTGAGGGGGGGGGGTACTGTCATGATCCCTAGGACTCTGTGTGTTTCTTGTCTTGTTGTTTCCTGTTTTATTCTGAAATTCCGGTTCTTGTTTTCTTGTGTGCCTTTTATTTCCTGTCCAGTTTTGATTGTTTTCACCTGTGTCTGCTTCCCTCGTTGTCTCCTCCCCTATATATACCGGTCCTCTCCCTTTGTTCTTGGTCGGGTCATTGATGTTGTTGGTTGTCTCTCTGTGTCGTGTTCCTGGTGTTTCCCTGCATATCAGTTCCTGAGTTTTGTAAGTTTATTTTGTATTTAATAAATCTTTGAACATCTTCAGCCTCCCCGCCTGTCTGCACTTGGGTCCTCTCCCTGCTGCCTAGATGTCAAACCGTGACAAAGCAATGGTGAGTACATAGTCACAACACACCGTCCAATTTACCGTGCGCTAATCTCCTCCCTCTAACAGTGATTTTCTAACCATAGCTTAGCAAACATAATAACAGCATATTTATGATCCTTTAACAGGCATTTTGTTTTAAAATGAACCAGCTGGAACTATTAAAAGTCAGCTGAATACAGAGTTTTCAACCAACTCACTCATGTCAGCAGCCAGCATGATAATCCTTGCTTTCATTGTTACTGGTTGGGTAACTGAATGGACAACTTGGAAAAAGGTCATATAGTGAGGTTTTAATGGTCTCTACCACTTGTGTATTCATATTATTGAAGATGCATCAACCTTATAGTGGCTGCTAGAAGGAAGGGGCTGGAGGAAGCGCCAAACACCACCTTAATCATTCTCAGATCACATAGCTTCCTGTTAATTTCCTCAGAACCACTAAGGTCTCATCACATCTCTGTATAGTGATGTCTACAAAAATGTTTTCTTGATGTCAGCCATGTAAGGAGTTTCAGCAGCCTTGATATATGTGAATTTAAAATGAGGTCCCTTCTTCTAAATCTGTTCTGCAGTAATTCAAATACAGTATCATAACTGCTATCTGTTAAAGTGAGTGCTACTTCTGCCTTTGCAGCTGTGCCAGTCAAGTTTTCAGATATGTGAATTTATTTCTGTTGCAAAGAGCATCATTATTGTGAATGCAAGTTTTATACTAGCTCCAAAAAGCCTACCATAAACTCAAGTTGCCATTCAATTTCTCAATTATCAATTTTGGTAAGAGGAGTTATTGTGCTGAGATCTGTAGGTTACATTGTAATCATTGTTCTCTGAGTGAAGAGACTATCTCTTCACCCAGCTACATATTCCATATGTATGGGGAATATCCCCACCTGACAGATGACGTGGATAATTATTTAAGACACACCAGTAGTACTGGCATGCACGGGTATATTAGGCACATGTAGCTCTGCTGTTACACAGAAAGCTAGGACCAGGTTCTAGGTTCAGAAGGAGAAGGGTTGGTAACTAATGTTAATAATAATGGACCACAGACCAAGGATAAGTTTAAACTGCCGGCTAATTTATAGAAAATATAGTAGACACGCATGCAATACAGTACAAAATCACAAATTCTTTACACACTTCACATAAACCCAAATAAAACCAAAAATTCCAGAGAGAAATATCTTGATTTCTGTAATTTAGTTTCAATCTGGTTAACCTATTTTAGTTCAAAGAATAATATTCAACTTAGGTTACTTTAAGTTGTTTAATTCTCGGGTTCTCTTTTGAGTCGACTCAGTTCTAAATTTTCAGTTTATCTCTGTTAGGCCTATTTAGGAGTTTAGTTTGACCCTCACTTAGTTTACTTATTCAGTACACCAGTTTGGAATAAACAATTCTTGCATTACCAATTCGGCATGAATAGGAAATTATGCTGAAGTGTAGGTTGCTCTTTCCAAAAACAACGCCTGTCTAACTTGGTTCTCCTAGGGGTGGCTCACCATCTGTTTCTTCCTCCCGCTCTGTGCGTGCAAATGCCAAGCAATCCTTCTGTCTCTAAGACCTGACCTGTTGTAGATTACAACAGAGCAATATACATGCACTTAATATTACAGATCTGAAAATAAAACCTGAATATGAAAAGGACACACTCTTAAATACAGGTAAATTTAACTTGAACCGCACCCTAAATTGGCGGCGGCGTTTACATCCTTACAACAAGGCTAACTTGACCAAGCCTGTTGCATGTTACTTATTAGCTTACTTTTACAAAGAAAAACCTACAAAATAAACAACATAAAATATATTCACGCTGCCTTAGCTTAGCTACTGGCAATTTTAGCGGTGCAGTTAGCCTGAAAAACATGCTAATAGTTGCTAATTTACACGGCAAGAAATAGTTTAACTCACCAAATCCACGTTCAAACGAACAAAAACAGCATCCAGCAGCGTGTGCAGAGGGAACACAAAATCCTCCAAAACGGGGGAAAAAAATACAAAGTTTACACTCCTTATAACTCGTCTCTTAACTCCACCAACAACGTTATTTTCTTTGTTTTTTTATCTCTTTCAACTGCTCCGTAGCTTGTTCTCACGCTCTCTCTTTTTTTCCTCTCTCTCCAGTGTGCTTCACTATAGTGACACTGGTTGGCTGTTACCGCTGCACTGATTAAACAGTACACACAGTTAAATAACAAATTGAACAATAACATTGGCTTACATTACATTTATCACTTGTTTAATAACCTTTTGTGTGTTAATGGTTATATTTAACCTAGGTTAGACACAGGTGTGCGTGATTGCTCTGGTTTTTCCTCAGTCGACACCTGATTCTGAGCAACCTCAAGGTGGAAAGAATCTCTTCACTCAAAGAACAATGGTTACAATGTAACCTACAGTTCTCTATCGTAGTCATAGAGAATCTCTCCACCCAGCTACATATTCCATATGTATGGGGACTCTGTAAGACACCTCGCGAAGAAGCAGAGCAGTCTCAGAATCCCAAACCCATCACCAGTGCTCTAACCATATACACAACCTGATGGCCCCAAGCCAACAACAAGCTACAAACAAACTATAAACAAATGTACAATATTTACAAACCCCTTTGCCGGCAGGACAACCAGACGCTGTCTGCTGCTGCCGTATGCTGTAGACGCCAGATGCTACCTAAAGCCTCACTGGCCCCGCAAGACACCAAGGCCAGTGACCACAGGGGAGAAAGGGTGACTCAAGCTAGCCTGCCAGACGCAAGGCCAACTGACAGGATTAAGTGGCACCCCAACACAGGACACTGACATCCGGGCCACCTGTTGGGGAACCATAATAACCACAATACCTTCCGCTGAGTAGCACGCAAAACCAACTTTCCAAAGGGAGTGGATGCAGCCACATTCAGACGGTAGAATTGGGTGAATGTAGATGGAGCTGACCAAGTGGCCGCTGTGCAGAGGGGCAAAAGACCTGGGAACTGAAGGACAGGGGCAGCGCAGGAAACTTCAGGCGGATGGCTTTGAGGCAGGGCAGAGACCAAGCAGGAACCCTTAAGCGGACGGCCTGGTGGCAGGGCAGAGGCCGAGCAGGCACCCTCAGAGATTATACATGCTGCTCAAGAGGATGACCAGACGTGCGGAGCCACTCAGGAGGACAAGCAGGAGGATGGCAACGAAGAAGGAGCCACTCTGGAGGACGGGGAGGAGGCCGGCAATGAAGAAGGAGCCACTCTAGAGGATGGGCAGGAGGTTGGCAACGTAGACGGAGCCGCTCTGGAGGCCGGCAATGAGGCTGTAGGTCAGGAGGGGAATCCGGCATCTTGGAGACAGGCTGGTGAGCTGATGGAGCCAGGGAAAACACAGGCTGCTGCAGCCCGGCAGGAACAGTAAGCTGCTGCAGCTCAGCAGGGACTGGCACTGGAGGCTGCGGCTGCAGCTGGACAGGGACTGGAGGCTGCAGCTGGACAGGGACTGGAGGCTGCAGTTGGACAGGAACAGGCAAAGGCTGCAGCTGATCAGAAACAGGCCATCAGCCCCAAGACCCGCAGGTACAGTCTCCAGGTGACACTTACCCCCAGGCAGAAATGTGCCAGGCAGGTCCGGAAAGCCTCCTGCCTTTCCTGTGTAAGAGACACAGTGGAGGTCCTGGAGTCTATAACCAAGCCCAGAAATTGTGACTTGACATGGCACCAACCTGATCTTCTCCTGGTTGAGGTGAAGACCTAGGAGCTGAATGTGCTCTAGGAGCTGGACTACATGGCAGCGAACCTGCTCTTCTGTCCAGACACATACCAGCCAATCGTCCAGATAATTTAGAATTCTGAGTCCTTCTCACCGCAGAGGCCCAAGAACTGCGTCCATGCACCTCGTGAAGGTGCGAGGGGCCAGCGAGATCCTGAAGGGGAGGAGACAGAATTCAAAGATCTTGTCCTCGCAGGTGAACCTTAGGAACCACCTGTGACCCTCCCAGATGGGAATCTGAAAATAGGCATCCCTGAGGTCTATGGTGGCAAATCAATCACCTGCCTCACCCTGGGAATTGTCAACATTTTGAAGGCCTCTCATGTCCAGCTTCAATAGATGGGCTCGGTCCTCTGAGACAACCACAAATGGCGCCTGACCAGCCACAGTGCAGTCATAGCCAGCTGCCTCTGCCTGCTCTTTTATTAGCCTAGGGAGCATGAAAGCAACTCAATAAGCAAGAGGATAGCCCCTGTGTTAGCTAGCTGTATCTGGACAGCCAAGGCTCTGTGCATCTTAGCCAACAAGGCATCCATCATCTTACAGTTCCTAGTGGGGGTGCCCACCATGCCCAGGACAGACTGTGGAGGTGAAATCAAAGCTGCTATAGCCTGATCCACTGGGGACAACTGGCCACAGCAGATGCTTTCTCGGTTCTTAGAGACAGAAAGCATCCTGCCATCTCGGGAGAGGTTGGTGGCCTGGAAGGGATTCTCAAGCTGAGAAGGGGCACAGAAAAGGGGGCTGGCCTTGTCCCCCCAACCTCATCAAAGAGGTAGGGGGTGGAGTCAGCCCCCGCCGAGGGGTCGATACTGAGGGCCCTAGAAGCCCTTTCCACCAGAACCAGTGAGGTGGCTCAATTGCATGCATTCACCGCCTTCCTCCTCTGGATCTGCCTGTGGCTGACCAGAGGGGAGGACCTCCTCACCTACAACATCAACATCTTCATCCTCCTCCTCTTCCTCTACATCTGTGGCCAGGGGGTGTGGCCCAGCTGCCATACCTACCTGCAGGGCCCAACCAAAATCCTGAGCCCAGCTCCCTTAACTCAGCCCCCTTGGGACATTTACCCTGCTGAGTTACTGGAGTGGAAATGGCTGGCCTTTTTCCTTTAAACAAAAGGCACCTTGCCTCCCTAGTTCAAGCTGGCATGAGCTGATCAAGCAGGCAAGACACGCATTCATCGTGCCCATCTTCTGCGGGCATACGCACCCCACAGCCTGCACAGGAGTGAACCCCAGCTATCTCTTCTACAGCTTCTATACTTCTATTTCCTCTTAGGTGGAAATCTGAAGTGAAGCACACTCCGTGTTTTCACACCGAACAACGTCAGATTCCACACAGTTACACTCAGATGCGGAAGCGGGCACAGCCACGCGATATGCCTGTACGGTGCACTTCTATCACTCCTGGCAGACTCGGCACATCCCGCTGCTTCATACTGACAACGCCAGATTCCACAAGGGGGCTATACCTAAACGCATCAGCCTGCCTCGCCACGCAATATGCCTTTGGTCTGCTTGATGACTGCCAGCTTTAACCTCAATAATCCACAGAGAGGGAGAAGAGACAGCAATCCAGAGAGGATCTAAATGCCAGCTCTCATCTGCACCTAGGCAGTGTATAACATCTGTCTGTCTCGTAATTAGATTCCTTGTATTCTCTCTTTTTTATTTAGTTTTTGTTTCTTTGTCCTCACTTCTGCTTAGACCCACGTCTTGGACTGCTCAGTGGAGATAAAAAAAATCAGAGCAATCACGCCTTATATACTGGTGTGTCTTAAATAATTGTCCACGTCATCTGTCAGGTAGGGATGTTCCCCATACAGATGGAATATGTAGCTGGGTGGAGAGATAGTCTTAATACGATAGAGAACTGACAGCACAGATCAGTGCATACAGTATGTACTGTTATGCAGTAGGTATCTAGCTCTATAGAAGTTGTACTGGCTACCTGCGGTCTGTTTCACAATTCAGGATTAATTTGTTGGAAAGAGAAATTATTTATATATGGTTCAGCAGTCCCATTTAAAAACTCCTATTTTAATGCACTGTTATGACATGACAAAATTAGAATGTTTCCTTTGGGGCTGTGTGTCCTGAGAGTCCCCCGGCATTTAGCACAAAATGCCAATAGAGGCATCACCACAGAGGCATCAATATAATGTATAACACATACACCATATATACTTAATTACATATTGTCTAAAAACTTTAGACTTGTACTATGAAAATCTAACTGTTCTCATTCTCCGGAGGTGAAAGAGGTGTCCTCCTCATTGGTGGTTCAAAGCCACATCTTTTGCACAGCTACACAAACACTTCTTTCCTGCTCTGACGAAATGAAGCATTTAAAGACTGAAATTGTCAGTGATGTGTGCCACTGCTCTTCAGTAGCTCAGCTGGACTGTGATCTCGCCATGTTTATCCACTGTAAACTGGTAATAGTCATACTTGTGCTGACCCTTGATGTTCAAGGTAAGTTTAGTTTTTGTGGCATTATATACTGTACTGTTTCACACAGGGTATTATAGCATGTGCTTTAAATCACAGTACATGACAAACTAAATTCCACTCATTACTGTGAGACAGACAGAGCACGAGGGTAGATCAACTTATTTACTTGCTTCTTTGGTCATTTTAGATTTTATATATTTATATATATATATATATATATATATATATATATATATATATATATATATATATATATGCACATTTTTTTCTCAGTTCATACAGGGGAAATCTTTGGAGGCCACAAGGCTGTGCCACATAGCAGGCCATACATGGTGCTTTTGGAGCGGCACAAGCAAGATGGTAAAACAGTGTACTGTGATGGATTTCTTCTGAATGAGGATTTTGTGATGACTGCTGCCCACTGCCAAGCCAAGTAAGTTTAACACACTTTACGTTTACCTACTGGGAATTCTGGGGCCCCTGATACGATTTCTTATCCCAACAATTTAGACTCACGCAATGAAACTTCAATTTAAAATGCATCAATAAATGATATCTATTCAGCACAAATGCTTCATGGAATGCAACATAAATTCTTTTACTATTTGAATTTTTGTCATTTCAGGTCCTACAAAGTCTTACTGGGAGTTGACAATGTCCATAACTGTAATGAAATACAGCATGTATCTGTGAAACAAACATTTCCACATAAAGACTACAATAAAACTGAACACAAAAATGACATAATGCTTCTTAAGGTAAAAGAAAAAAAAGAATTGCATTTAAAATCTACCAGATATTTGGCTTTGCTTTTGCTTTGTTATTTGTAAATGCTCTATTGAATGCATTTATCAAGAGGAGCAATAAATTACTGTACAGATTGATGTTTACTGTAATATATATATATATATATATATATTTTTTTTTTTTTATCTCTGTCGCTCTAGTTGAGCTCCAAGGCAAATTTCAGCAAAAATGTGAGACCCATTCCTCTCGCAGACCAAGGTGATGGCTCTCTCCCAAAATCATGTATAATCTCTGGCTGGGGAAGAGCAGACAGGAACAATGTTTTTATGTATCCCGTACTCATGGAAGTCAGTGTAACACTCATTAACAGTGAGGAGTGTCCTAAGGAAAACTTTTACTGCTCTGAGGGAGAGACTGGTCCGGGTAAGGTACGTACATTTTGTTACCACAACATGGACAAACCAACTTTGGTCAACCATAATAATTAATTCACTGTTGAAGCAATTGCTGCATACTGTATATGTACTTCCAGGGAGACTCTGGTGGTCCATTGGTCTGCGAAGATGGGAAGGCATACGGGGTGGTGTCCATCTCCAAACCAAACTTATGTGCCTTTATCTATAGATATGCTAAGATTCCTGACTACAGACGCTGGATCGATTCGATTATGGAGCATAATGGAAAGCTCTAACAGATCTAACACTTGACTTGATCAAATCACAATATTTGAATTTACTGTTTGTATAACATTGGAGAGCTAATAATTGAGACTGATTCCATAGCAATGAGACTGCCAGACCAAGGTCTGCAGGCTTGTTTGCTTCAGAGAGATTTAATCAAGACTGAAAATATGAATGTGATTTGGTTAAATTAAAACCAAAGTGACATATTTTGACTGTTTATGGCGCAGCTGATTTATTATTATTTTTTTTTCTGCTGCAGGGGGCTAGACTTTTAAACAAGCCAATCATGGCACACAAATGAAGTATGGCTTAAAATCAGAAACTTAAGTGTCAACTTAATGCTGTTTAATAGATGTAATATCAACTGAGGAATATTTCAAAAGTTAGATCAGTTCTGTCCTTTAGTGACACAGAGAAAATTATACATGCTCTTAAATCTTCCCGCCTCGATTATTGTAATACCTTGTTTACTTGTCTAAACAACTGAGCTATGGAGCAGCTTCAAATGGTCCAAAATTCAGCAGCCAGACTACTGACAAAAACAAAACGATTCTCACACATCACACCAATATTGGCTTCACTGCATTGACTTCCAGTCTCTTTTAGAATCCATTTTAAAGTGCTTTTACTCACATACAAGGCTCTAAATGATCTGGCGCGGAGTATATAACCGAGCTTCTCACACCGTACTGTCCGAACAGGCCCCTCAGGTCTGCCAGTCTGTGTCTTCAAACTATTCCAGAGTCTAGGTTAAAAACAAAGGGTGATTGAGCATTTGCAGTACTGGCTCCTTGGCTCTGGAACAGCCTTCCACTGAACATTAAATCAGCTGACTCTGTTGCTGGTTTTAAATCTCGTCTTAAAACTTACTTTTACAGAATGGCTTTTCCTAACAGCTGACTGAGTGTACTTCTATGGTCATGAGCTGCGCTCTGTGTGCGCATGTATGTATATGTGTACATGTACTGTATATATGTATGTATCTACGGATATATGTCTATGTATGTATGTATATGCATATGTTTCATTATTTTCCTCTTGCAGTTGTTCCTAATGTTGCTTATGTTTTGAATTTCATTATCTTGGAAAGCACTTTGTGCATTTTTGCTTGAAAGTGCTCTATAAATAAACTATTATCTATTGATATTAGATACAGTATGTCTTCCTGCTCTTAATTACAACATTATATACATTAAATACATGACTGCTTTGTGCTTCTTCTTTTTGACTAGATCAAATGAGAACACAGGATCCTCTGTTTGTTTTGCATTACATTTTTGAACAATAAACTGTTGCTCTCTCACCATGTTCTCTCCGTACCTCTGTTCACTCCTCTGGTTGAGAGTAAATTAACTCAACAAAAAAGACAACACTGCCCCCTTGTGAAGAAGGTGTATTGATGCAGCAAGAAGAGGTTCACTATTCACTTTGTGAAGTCAGAGCTGAAACTCTCTTCTCATGTATAGGCTCTAAACCTAATCAAGTCTCTGCCTGTTGTTTAACAGACCCTGTAATTACATTTTTAGCAATATCTGACAGAGAGAGCTCAATGCTCAGGGTGGACACTGACAGCATCTGCCATCACTTTCCAGTTATACAATCACACTTTTTATCCTTCCCTTTTAGAGATTGTTTAGGCATTCAATAAGATTAGGCAGTGAATCAGGCCACCTTTCTTTATTACCACTCCAAATTTAGCTTGAACATGCTTAAACCATACAAATCATGCTGTGCTGTAATACTTGTGCTGAGACAAATGTAAGGACAGAATAAGCCTGTTGTTAGTCATTAGTGATATTAGTCATCTGCACCAGTATTACATCAAAATTACACTCAAAAGAAAGAAAAAATTGTCTGCTGTCAACACTAAGAGGTACAGATCAGATGGGACAGGTGGTTGTTGCCAGGATAATAGAGGTCTACCAAGCCATGCTGATACTGTCTCATATTAACCCTCTGTTTGCCCATTTGTTTATCTGTGACCAGCATATCTCAAATAATGACAGTTTAAGTCGCATTGTGCCTTGGGAGTGGAAGAAACCCTTTGAATTGCTGCTTGCCTTTAGCACCACCATCAGGCAGTTTCCATTTTTTACACTGCATATTAAACACACATACAGGCAGTACACCGATCAGCCATAACATTATGACCACTGACAGGTGAAGTGAAGAACATTGATTATCTCGTTACAATGGCACCTGTCAGCGGGTGGGATATATTAGGCAGCAAGTGAACATTTTGTCCTTGAAGTTGATGTGTTGGAAGCAGGAAAAATGGGCAAGCGTAAGGATGTGAGAGACTTTGACAAGGACCAAACTGTGATGGCTAGACGACTGGGTCAGAGCATCTCCAAAACTGCAGCTCTTGTGGGGTGTTTCCGGTCTGCAGTGGTCAGTACCTACCAAAAGTGGTCCAAGGTAGGAAAACTGGTGAACCAGCGACAGGGTCATGATGAACCAGATGAACCAGCCAAGACTCACTGATGTGTGTGGGGAGTGAAGGCTGGCCCTTGTGGTCCGATCCAACAGAAGAGCTACTGTAGCTCAAATTGCTGAAAAAGTTAATGCTGGTTCTGATAGAAAGGTGTCAGAACACACAGTGCATCGCAGTTTGTTGCGTATGGGGCTGCGTATAGCCGCAGACTGGTCAGGGTGCCCATGCTGACCCTGCTGGGAAACCTTGGGTCCTGCCATTCATGTGGATGTTACTTTGAGACGTACCACCTACCTAAACATTGTTGCAGACCAAGTACACCCCTTCATGGAAACGGTATTCCCTAATGGCAGTGGCCTCTTTCAGCAGGATAATGCGCCCTGCCACACTACAAAAATGGTTCAGGAATGGTTTGAGGAACACGACAACGAGTTCAAGGTGTTGACTTGGCCTCCAAATCCCCCAAATCTCAATCCAATCAAGCATCTGTGGGATGTGCTGGACAAACAAGTCTGATCCATGGAGGCCCCACCTCGCAACTTACAGGCTGCAAACGTCTTGGTGCCAGATACCACAGCACACCTTCAGAGGTCTAGTGGAGTCCATGCCTCGACGGGTCAGGGCTGTTTTGGCGGCAAAAGGGGGACCTACACAATATTAGGCAGGTGGCCATAATGTTATGGCTGATCGGTGTATATATGAATTCATATGAGGAAGCAATTTACAATCATGTTGAGATGTAGCTCTTCTAATGGCCACTAGATGCTGGCTCCACTGTTTCCTTCCCTGAATAATTCAGAGGCCCAGAGCTGGACAGGGGCCAGGAAACAGGGATGATACTGTATATATTTATTGCCTCAGAGCTGTTGTTAAGCAGTTGTCAGGGTCCCTAAAATTTCTAGTAGCGCTGCATCCCCATGGAATATTTGTTTGTCAATCACCAAGTGGCCTGTCTCATGCATTTTACTCAGGAGCGCATTCTGTGTAGCTAGTTTAATGACCTGATTCATACTGGTTTCTTTTGTTTTCATGTTATTTTTAGACTAATGGCTGTCTTGTATTATCCATACCAATACTAACTTGATTTTATATTAGTTTATATATATTATTTTATTTCATTTATCTATTTGATTATCTGTTTTATTCTATTAACTAATGTTGTTATTCACATTAATTGTGTTAATTTCATTCCTTAACATTGTCTTTCATAATCATAACTGTGCTTTGGCAACACATGTCAAATGTCATGCCACTAAAGCCTTTTGAACTGAACTGAATTGAGTGCAGATTGTCCTAACCTGGTGCTGGATGTACAGTAAATGTATCAGAAACCTTGGAGTCACAAGGGAGAGTCGTCCTCGTCTAAGCCTTTGTTTTGACACAAGAACAGAACAATTGCATCTAAATGTTTGATACGCCTTATTAAATTACGAGAAATAACAATAAAAACGTATTGGTTGCAAAAAAGAGGATATTGCTTCATGTTGCAATAACTGTGTGGTGGTCCATGGTTACAATACACTTTGGTATATCGGTATAGACACTAATACTTAAGTATAAAAAGACACTTGAGCTTGAAGCAAAATGTTTCATAATGCAGCTGTATCAAATCTTTCCCCATATTTGAGTGATAAGAGTGTTATGTTGAAGGACAATAAGCATGCTTCTGACTCTTTTAAGGGTCATTTCAGATCTTGTACCACTAAATTAAAATGAACACTGCAAAATCCTAATCCTACTTTATTTTGTAATGGCTAGATGGATGTATTCAAGGGGATGTTGAACATTTATCATACTAATAAATGAGGGTAAGTGCTTTTAGAGTTTTCAGAAGCAGTCGTAACAAGGCATGATGAGGACTTTTCATATTTCAGAAACACTTCATAACAACCTACTTTAGTTACATCACTGTGATACTCACCATAGCTGTTATACAGTAGCTAGCTGGCTCTGTAGTGGATCTCCATATTATCTCTGACTCCTGAAATGTAGGAGAAACAGGGAACGATAGACAGTAAAAAACGTTTTATTGAAAATATTACTTTTACGGGAGAGAGAGAGCAGGAGGAAAGAGAACATACAGCAGCACAATACAGTTCCACATAGGGATGTAAAGCAATAGCTGTGGTAATGGCATTGATGTTAACACCAACAGAAACAACACTAAGAGCAACATTATAATAGCAATACTAATAATAAGAGCAATAGCAGCAGCAGGTGCAGAGCAGGAGCACGGGGGCAGTAGGCGGCCGCAACCACAGATCCAGACTCCACAGCTCCGGAGGCAGAAATACCTGCAGAAAGCAACAGAAGGGGAGAGAGAGAGAGAGGAGAGAAAGCACACAACTACAGGAAGAAGTTGAATTAATAACAAGCATTGATGGGATATGAGGGCGTACAGATGGAGAGGAAGAGGAGGAGAGAGGAGTTCAGTGCATCATAGGAAGTCCCCCGGCAGTCTAGGCCTATAGCAGCATAACTAAGGGGTGGCTCAGGTGTCACCTGAGTCAGCCTTACTATAAGCTTTATCAAAGAAGAAAGTCTTAAGCCTACTACTTAGATACTCTAGGAACCACAAGGAACCCTGCATTCTGGGAGCGCAGTGCTCTAGTGGGGTAATAGGGTACTATGAGCTCTTTGAGATATGATGGTGCCTGACCATTTAGGACTTTGAAGGTGAGGAGAAGGATTTTAAATTCTATTCTGGATTTTACAGGGAGCCAGTGTAGAGAAGCTAATATTGGAGAAATATGATCTCTTTTTCTGCTTCTTGTCAGTAAACGTGCCGCAGCATTCTGAATCAGCTGGAGAGTCTTAAGGGACTTATTGGGGCAGCCTGATAATAGAGAGTTGCAATAGTCCAGCCTAGACGTAACAAATGCATGGACTAGTTTTTCTGCATCTTTTTGAGATAGGATGTGCCTGATTTTTGCAATGTTACGTAAATGAAAAAAGGCAGTTCTGGAAGTTTGTTTTATTTGGGAGTTAAAGGACATATCCTGATCAAAGATAACTCCAAGATTCATTACGGTTTCGCTGGAGGCCAGGGCAATGCCATCTAGAGAAACTATATCTTTAGATAATGTGTTTCGAAGGTGTTCGGGGCCAAGTACAATAACTTCGGTTTTGTCTGAGTTTAACATCAGAAAATTGCAGGTCATCCAGGTTTTTATGTCCTTAAGGCATGCTTGAAGTTTAGCCAACTGATTGGTTTCATCTGGCCTGATCGATAAATATAATTGGGTATCATCTGCATAACATTGAAAATTTATGGAGTGCTTCCTAATAATATTGCCTAAAGGAAGCATATATAAGGTAGAATTGGTCCAAGCACAGAACCTTGTGGAACTCCGTGACTAATTCATCATTAACGTGTAAAACTGATATCGATCTGATAAATAGGATTTAAACCAGCTTAGTGCAGTACCTTTAATGCCAATTAAATGTTCTAGTCTCTGTAATAGAATGTGATGGTCAATGGAATCGAATGCAGCACTAAGATCTAGTAAGACAAGTACAGAGACAAGTCCTTTGTCTGATGCAATTAGAAGGTCATTTGTAACTTTCACCAGTGCTGTCTCTGTGCTATGATGCACTCCAAATCCTGACTGAAAATCCTCAAACAGCTTGTTGTTGTGTAGAAAGTCACACAACTGATTGGAGACTGCTTTCTCAAGGACCTTAGAGAGAAAAGGAGGGTTAGATATAGGTCTATAATTTGACAAAATCCCTGGATCAAGAGTGGGCTTTTTAAGAAGAGGCTTAATTACAGCTACTTTAAAGGACTGTGGCATATAGCCTTTTAATAAGGACAGATTGATCATATCTAGTAAATAAGTGCTAACTAAGGGTAAAATTTCTTTAAGCAGCCTAGTTGGGACGGGGTCTAAGAGACACGTTGATGGCTTAGATGAGGAAATCATGGAAGTTAATTGATTAAGGTTGATGGGAGAAAAGCAGTCTAAATGTACATCAGGTTTTACAGTTATTTCTAAGGTTCCTGTGTTTGAAGATAAGTCAGTACCAACTGAGGGCAGGAGGTGCTGAATTCTGTCTCTAATAGTTAGAATTTTATCATTAAAGAAGCTCATAAAGTCATTACTACTGAGGTCTATAGGAATACATGGCTCAACAGAGCTGTGACTCTCTGTCAGCCTGGCTACAGTGCTGAACAGAAACCTGGGGTTGTTCTTATTTTCCTCTATTAATGATGAGTAGTAGGCTGCTCTGGCATTACGGAGGGCCTTCCTATAAATTTTAAGACCAACTTGCCAGGCTAAACGTGATTCTTCCAGATTGGTGGAACGCCATTTCCTTTCAAGTTTTCGCGATGTTTGTTTTAATTTGCGGGTTTGCGGGTTATACCATGGAGCTAACCTCCTCTGTTTTATTATCTTCTTTTTTAGAGGGGCAATAGAGTCGAGTGTTATTCGTAGTGAGCCTGCAGCACTATCAACAAGATGATCAATTTGGGAGGGACTAAAGTTAGCATAGGAGTCATCTGTTACATTGAGACATGGAACTGAATTAAATACCGATGGAATCACTTCCTTAAATTTAGCTACAGCACTATCAGATAGACATCTAGTGTAGGAATGTTTGCCTAATGGCGTGTAGTCCAGTAATAGGAATTCAAAAGTTAATAAAAAATGGTCTGATAAAAAAGAATTCTGTGGAAAGACTATTAGATGTTCAATTTCAATGCCATAAACAAGAACAAGGTCGAGGGTGTGGTTAAAACAATGAGTGGGTTTATGTACACTCTGACAGAAGCCAATCGAATCAAATAATGAGATAAATGCAGCACTAAGGCTATCATTTCCTACATCCACATGAATATTAAAATCACCTACAATAATTATTTTATCTGTTTTAAGGACTAAACCTGATAAGAACTCTGAGAATTCAGATAAAAATTCAGAGTACGGTCCAGGAGCTCTGTACACTATAAAAAATAGAATTGGCTGTAGTGTTTTCCAGGTTGGGTGTGAAAGGCTAAGAACAAGGCGAATGAGTTATAAATTAGTTTAGGTTTAGGTTTGATTAATAGGCTTGAGTCGAAGATGGCTGCAACTCCACCTCCTCGGCCTGTGCCTCGAGGAATGTGAATATTAATGTGACTGGGGGGAGTGGATTCATTTAGGCTAACATATTCATCGTGACACAGCCAGGTTTCAGTAAGACAAAATAAATCCATATTATGACCTGATCGTTTACTAGAACAGCTTTAGATGAGAGAGATCTGATGTTTAAGAGTCCACATTTAATTCTCCTATTTTGTTGTACTGTTGCAGTGGAGGTTTTACTTTTTATTAGGTTTTTATGTGTAACTCCTCTTCTGTTTACTTTGGATTTAAATAATTTAAGTGGTCGGGGGGCAGACAACCTCTCTGTGGAGTTTAGGGTGGGTAACTGCTCTAATGGAAGCGCAGAGAAGCGTGTAGGACTGCAACTCTGCCTCCTGATCTGGACCACAGACTGTATTAAGTCTATGGTCTGAACTCTGAGCTGTCATGGCTTTGGGCCACTAATAAATTCGGCCAGATTTCTAGATATGAGAGCGGCTCCATCCAAAGTGGGATGAATGCCATCTCTCCTAATCAGACCAGGTCTTCTCCAGAAAGTCCGCCAATTATCTACAAAGCCCACATCATTACCTGGACACCACCTCGACTTATGATTGCTTCTTGTGTGCTTTTTCAAAAGATTATGTTGTCATCATAAGCACCATGTATAATCAGATGATGACAGTCTACTGATAATGTTCTCACCTGCTATATCTATATTGACCTCCTCAAGCACCAGCACTCCTGTATCCTCTCTTAAAGCTACTTTATTCACTCACTACATATCTCTATCCCCACTGAAGTCTCATTTCACCACTCCTTCTTCACCTACAAAAGAAGGGAGGCACAGAAGGGTGAAAAGGTGAATATTTTCTAAGCTACTATTTATGCTTAGTGTAAAGCACCAAATACCAGCTTTTTAAAATAAGTAATTTTAGACATATATCAACATCTTAAGCTGCTGCATACTGTATATGCTGCAGTTAATTGCCTGTTAATTAGCTGCTCCTGTACAATGTAATGCAATCCAATACCTGCCTTAAATTAAACCAACCTCATGAAGCTTTAATGTTCCTTTTTGTTGACACTGTGTCAGTAAGAATCAGTTCAATCCCCCTGGCTATATTTTGTAGTGCTGCTGAATTTTATTGCATTACAACATGAAAAGCTGTTTCTAATATTTTGACTGCCCCATTTACATCTATGACGCTGTTAATAACAACCTAATGTTACAAGATTTTAGTCGGTGGCCCTGCCCATATTTAAGGAAGGCTAAGGGAGGAAGATCTCTCTCAGACGAAGCAGCCTTCCGACCGTTCAGTGTTCTGTTTCTTCTGTAGTCCGGTTTTTGCGGCTTTGTTTGTTAGTTTAGTTTATGCACTGCTTTGGTAGGTTAGGGGGCAAGCTCTGGGTCAGACGGCCCGCTATGTGGCTGGCCCAGACTTCCCCCATCCTTTTGTTATGCTTGGCCAGGCTTCCAGACTCCCATAATTTTGGTTAATGTGCAGTACTATTTGTTTCTAAATAAAATCCTTTTTGTTAACGAACTAATCCTCAGGAATTGCGTCCTCTTTATATGGTTGAGCCAAATGTCAGATTAGCCTCCACAATACTCTTGCAACATTTTATGATTTTTCAAACCTTACACTGTGGCTAACAGCTATGCTAATATTCCTCTGTCACTATAACGATGATGTTAGCTAATGATAAATGAGGCAGTGGGAGTTATGTTAAGCTAGCTTCTTGGCCCTACATTATGTTCTTCAAGATACACGTGCTCTTAGCAACTAACTGGTTAGCCCAATTTTAAACTAACACTAGGATAAATCTAGACTCATTTTAATGTTCCAACATTAGTTCTGACACACGTTATATTGACTATTCTAGCTGATAAAGAAACCTTAGCCTTGATAATTTTATGTTGTAGCAAGCCAAACAGAGTTCAGAATATTTTAAGTAGTTGTTAATAGCTTGAAAAATGTTCCTATCTGGCTATGTGAGCACGCATTAGGAAAGCTAACTGACGAGAGTATCATTATAGCAATACCTTTAACAAGCTAATGCTGCAATGAAGACAGCTGGGATCAAACGATAGTTGGAAGTTAGCTCCTTCTTGGTTAAATGAACAGTACTCATGCAAACTGAAAACAGCAGAAAAAAGGCTGCTAAACTTGTAGTTTACTTTTTAACATGTCTGATAGAACTGCATGTGCTGTACCTTTTCTCTTACCTGGGTTATCCAAGGCAAAAGCACATGTGGAACTAATAATATTAACGATGGCTCCGTTCCATTTATTAAACTATGGCAATGAGCCTGCATACACAACACCCGTACCCTGGAGATGGCTCGCCTAAAATGGAATACAGCCATCATTAATGTCTGTACAGAGTACTTTCTCTGTTCTTACAGAGAACTTACTCTGTAGGTACAGGGTACTTACTCTGTACTTACAGAGTACTAACAGAGTACTTACAGAGAACTTACTCTGTAGGTACAGGGTGCTCATTATATTAACCCTTTCTTTGCCACTAACAATATTTATTGTGCTAATACAGAATTTTCATAATGAATAATGAGTTTTTCATTTGTGAGAATATGTCAGCTTTAAATGCCTTTTCTGAATGGTGTAACTAGATTTTGAACCACATTTGTTTGCTTCTCTAGCATTTGCTACACAGATATCAATCCTGTGAGCATGTGTGCGCTTTGGTTTGCACATGCTGGACTGAGTGTTTTCCCAGCGGAAGAACAAGTCCACCACCTAGCAGTGGCTTATTTAAACCATATATTTACATTTATAGGCTACTGTATAGAGTCTATAGTTGGTAAATGTATGCGTTCTAATCGAGGGGTGACGAGTTATTCTGTCTATTTAGATAAACGTCTATCCCACACACAAATTCACTGAAAGCGCAGATGTCACAGTTTTCCACCAGCACTTAAACGCAGCATGCGTTTGCTGTTAGAACAGTCTCAAAACTCCACATGCAAACGTAATGTGATCTGTGCACACACATTTAACAATCTGTCAATAAATATAAAATAATGTCACAAATATTTTAAGACATTTGTATGGACAGGAAGCTTTTTGAAAGCGAACATTCTCAGATCTCAGTGAAGGTGTACGTAAAATATTAATATTTATTCAGGTTCTGATGTGTGCATTTGTAAACCAGTTTTGCATGTGTTCAAATTGCTTGGTATTTGTGTGTGAAACGCGCATTTGTGAGTCATTGTACAAGTCATTGTACACATTTGTTATACTTAGTTTTAATTTCTATATCATGTAATACACTTTTGTGACCACTAATTTCTCTTCATAAAAACCTACAGACATAACCACTGTAACAAAGTACT
Organism: Macquaria australasica; assembly: GCA_005408345.1. NCBI lineage: Eukaryota > Metazoa > Chordata > Actinopteri > Centrarchiformes > Percichthyidae > Macquaria > Macquaria australasica. Next base: position 495,297 of record SEMN01000013.1, read on the forward strand.
TTTACTCAAGTACTGTACATCAGTAAAATTTGGAGCTACTTGTACTTTACTTGAGTATTGCCATTTTATGCTACTTTGTACTTCTACTGCACTACATTTCAGAGGGAATCATTGTACTTTTTACTCCACTACATTTATTTCACAGGTATAGTTACTTCTTACTTTTCAGATTAAGAGTTTGCATGTTAAACCTATTACTGATTAATAAAATAAGATGCATTACAGATTAAACTACCCAGCATAATGTAGAGTTGAAATCAGCTCCACCCTGACATAATTAAAATCCTGATTACACGTTAATGTATCAGTAATAATATTCTAATAATATGATAAATATAATCAATACACTGAATTTGGCTATTTTGCATAATGAAAACCTTTACTTTTGATACTATATATTTTTCTGCTAATTCTTATGTACTTTTACTTAAGTAATATTTTAAATGCAAGGCTTTTTAGTACCTTTAATACGGAGGTATTGCTACTTTTATTTACGTAAAAGGTCTTAATACTTCTTCCACCACTGGGCATAGCATATTTAAGTGGTTGGTTTGCACAATGTCATTTATCTGTTCCTTAAATGTCTGCAAGAAGCATCTAGGTCCACTATACTTTGGTGTTCCCAAATAGAGAGTTATTTCTTTCCAGTTTTCTTGAACAATAGTTGATACATGATCATGATACTTGAGCATGAGGAAGATGCTAAAATGGCATCTGCAAACATCTGTATTTTCAATGCCATGGAAAAAAGGTAAGAAGCTTGAACAAACTGGTGCTATTCTACCTTACTCCACTAGGTGGCACCACTGAATGTTGACAAAATCCCTCACAGGACCCTTTGCTGTTGCATGCAATTTGCTGAATAGTTTGGTTAACTTTAGGGTTGAGGATTACCTGACATGTCGCCTATTTAGTGGTGCCTAAGCTAGGTGCAGCAAAGATTACAACATCAATGACGTTCAGAATGGAATATGGCAGCGCAGGCAAATGTGTAAATAAATAGGATGACAAACCAGTTGTAATCATTAGCCAAGTCTAAAAGGCAGACTGTCAAGAGGTTAAAGCTACTAAAAAGAAAAAGGTAAAGTAGGAAGATGATGAAGATTTATTGTTGACTGCAATTACAACTTTACTACTGAGCAGAAGTACAATCAGATATACTTGCAATGAGCTGTTTTGAAACTGTGGTCCTGGTCTGTCTCTAAACTAAATGCGCTTGGTGTAGGCAATTGAGATTAGAAAGTTAAGACCACAGTCAGGTTAAAAATAGAAGTAGATACTGCTGCAGTAAGCACTCTAACTTCTGAACTACCCTTTTTCTACCTCAGCACCTCCTACACACCAGTGCACCTCATGGCTTCCTGTGCAACACCACAGTTTTCCATTGTGGTAGACTTAGGCCTATCAAGCTTCACTGACAACTTAAGTCAGGTGAGAACCTGCAAAACAGGCCTGCTGAGATATTTAAAGAGAATATACATATATATATATATATATATAGAAGAACTGTATGCAAAGTGTGAAAAAATAGGGCCTTTCATTTTTATTCTGGTGCACACCTGTTGATTTAATGTGTCAGATTTTTCCCATCAAGCAATCAACCAGACAAGCAGAAAACAGTCAGTCAATGAAGCAATCAACCAATTAGGTACAGAGTAAGAATGTTCTGTGAGGCACTGTTTCTTCTTTAAGTCCCAAACTATGAATGTTTTTTTTTTCTTCTATTTTTGCCATGTCATTTATGTAATTTTAATTGATATGACAGAAGGGGGCACTCTAAGCAAACCTATTGCAGGCTTCCTCATGCAAGCAGGAGTCTGGACCAGTACCTCCTCTGAGAGGTTCATTGACTGCAGCCTACAAGTGCTGTGTCCTGCACTTGACTCTCTGTTTGATGTTGATTGCTATTCCGGAGAAGCTTGGAGATTTGATGCTTCAGTGGTCGAATGTGACTGTGATGCCTGCTTTGTTTATTTCAGATGATTAATTATTTAACTTATTTGAATACCAACAAATATATTCCAGAGATAACAATTATATCGACATGAGATGAATGTGTGAGTGACTGGTTTTTATTCATTCTACCCAACATCGGTATTATGAGGATCATATAAATGTAGTAACACAGTCCTGAACTGAAAGATAAAGATGTGGAAAGCTGGCTGTGTGCCTTTAAGAGGCAAGATCACATTGTTATTCTGGGTTTGTCCACAGGCCGACTGTGGAGGTGGACAGATAGTGGTTCTGAGGGTGGTGTGTGGGGGAGAGAGAAGGTGTGGGAGGGGCATGTGTAGGAGTCTCCTAATATGAGTCTCCAGGGACCAGTATGGATGGAGAGAGAGAGAGAGAGAGAGAGAGAGAGACCGTGATGTGGATGAGATGTCCTTTTGATGCATCCCGTGTTTTACAGCACGTCCAAGGAGGCAGAGATTGATCCTGTGTTCCCCTGTTCTCCAGAATGGTGTTGCGGGCTGAACACTCAAGGCTAAGCTGCCCATTAACGAGTCAATAATTTGTGTCATTATGTGAAGACTGCAGCTGGTGCCACTGATGCGCTGCTTCTCACATGTCAGGTCTGAAGACTGAAAGGAGTCTTAGCGCTGCTCATTATAAAGCCGGCCTCTCATCCCTGCTTCCATCCTTTGTCTTGGAAGCATGCGTGGCAGAAACAGCTTGGCCGGGATAGCTTATTTATTTCCTCCCCAGCTCCCTTTTTGAAACACAGCATGCTCAATATAAAATCAATGTATTAAGTGTTCTCGAGTATGCAGAGTGACGTGCTGCCATTCCCACTCTATGCCTTTGGCTGTGATTACAGCTAATTTGAATGATTGAAATGCTTCCATAGTGGAACTGGAGTGAGTGAAGTGAAGGGCTCACACAGATGAAGGGGGAGGAGGCGAGAAAGGCTTGGCTCTACTCCAGGTGGAGGAGGTGAGTCATTCCCCACACAGATAGACAGTCTATCAGTGTGTGAGCGCGTGCATGTGTGCATGTGTATTGCCCAAATTGTTGTTGAGGGAATAAAATAGTGCTGTGAGCAACAGAGCGATAAAGAATGAATGCCACTGTATACACTGTGCATCTCTGTGTGTTTTTGATTTTGTGTGCCGATTACAGTGGGTATCTCTGGTTAATCTGTGTATTCTGCAGATGAATGGTGACTGTGTCTATGGTCTTTAGGCCAGCTGACTCCAATTCCCAAGGTGGGCATAAGATTCACATGGATCGCCATCAAACAAAACAAGGGCAAACAGGAGTTTGAGTAGACTAAAATAATTATTTGATGTCTCTTAAGTTAACGTGTGCATATGTAACATCTTACATCTATATTTTTTTATTTAACCTCTGAAGTGAATCTCTTTCCTGAGAAAGACATTTAATTCTTAAGCATGCATTCATGTTGTATATTTGCACACTTCTTATCAATCTTGCGTGCAAAACTCTGCTGGTTAATTTGTTTATGTTGCAGATGCATAGTGACTCTATTTTTTGGGCCGCCTAAGGTGGGCGTCAGATTCATGTGGTCTCGGCATCAAACTAAATGAGGGCAGCTAGAAGTTTCAGTAGCGGGTCCTTTAACGCTCTCCTGAACTGGAAACGAGATCACTTGGTTAGATACCACGTGTGTGTCATATTTTTACTTCTATTCCGTTTCACCAGGATGGTCTCTCGAGGTTGAGACCTCTTTTTCGAGAGTCGTGGACAAAGTGGCAGAGTATTTCGATCTGAAGCATGCCAACATGCGTCAGCACACAAACATCCACCCACAGTAAATGTTTAGGCACACACAAGTTTCTCATTGTTTTTATTAGCTTTTGAGAGGCATGCTTGCTTCCTATCAGACAGTACAGACACAGATGCCACTATATTCATAAGGTATTTCTGGATGACTGCAAGCAAGTTGTTGGTTACTTGTCATCCATCAAGGGAGGGGTGTATACAAAGAGGACATTCTGTTCTAGACAAAGCAAGCAAGCAGGCATACAACTCTGCTGCCTTCTTCCACCCCCGCCTGCCCATGCACCCCAGCCCACTAGCCTGTCTCTTCCTAATAACTCTGGCAGACTCTCTGTCTCTATCTATCTATCTATCTATCTATCTATCTATCTATCTATCTATCTATCTATCTATCTATCTATCTATCTATCTATCTATCTATCTATCTATCTATCTATCTATCTATCTATCTATCTATCTATCTATCTATCTATCTATCTATCTCTGTCTCCTCCACCAACGCCATTGAGGAAGCGCAAATAAAAAGTTGTTGTCATGGAAACCTGCCGTGCCTTTCCTCCTCTCCCCTCATCACCCCCTCAGCACACTCAAACTTGTAGACACACACACGCGCGCACTCACATACACACAATGCTATCTTGCATCCATTCTGTAAACACTCACAGGAGACATGGACGACTTCAAGAGGCAATGCAGAAAAAAGACGCCCAAGTCTTATGAAGACATGCTTAGTGAGAATGCAGAGAAACACTGGGAGGTACAAGAAATTATAAAAACAAAAAGTGCTAACCACTACGACTCAGCCTATACACATAGTATATGGAACACTGCTTAAATTGAGATTGTTGATTGTTGTTTCTGATATACAGTATGCTGATGTGCAGATGAGAAAAGCAGTATAACTTTTCCAAATAAAATGAATGGAACAATTGCAGCTCAAATAAAGATGGTGATAGTTTTGGTCTGAATTACCTGTTTGTTGTTCTTTCTGTCAGGCCAGAAAGACATGATTGATGTCATTGCACAGAAATACTGTCACAGAAATAGTTACACAGATACTAAGACTCTTTAGCAGCCAGATGCTGGCGTTTTTCATTGGTTTTCCCTATTTTCAATGGAAATATACATTTTTGTCTCATCACAGATTAGCAGTATAGGGCAGCCATTTCTTCATGATGAACATCTCCCAGTACATATCGCTCAGATGTTGTATTGTATATAGTGATACCAGCTACTAATTGAAACTCAGTGGTGATACCCTCTAGGTCAAAGCTTATGACTGCATTTAACCAAACACTGAAATGGATCCTTGATAGGAGGACAAACAGGAGTGACCCTGTTTGGCGGGCCACCAAGTTTTCAGATGGAGCAGCAGCTGGTCGACTGCTCCTGCTGCTGCTGCTGCTGCTGTTGTTGTCGTCCCCGTGGTGACAACATGGTCCTGAGGAAGCCAGCTTTGCTTTTCATCTCCTAGGAAAGCAGACACACATGCACACAAACAGTAACGCAGGTTACCGTGGGTGTGTCCCCAGCTGCTTATAGGGCTGACGCACTTCCACTACGCCCCCCGTGCATGCTCCCATGGGAGGGCACATGTCCCGCAGGTCTCCATTCATTCAAGGTGAGACGCAGACGACATGACAAGTTGCTACCATGACAACGGTTGGTTGGGTAAAGCCGTGCGGCATGAGCCTACATGTTGGCTGATAATGAAATCGCCCCTCCTTTCTTCTCCTCTCCGTCTTCCACTGGAACAGAATAAAGACAGGCTAACTGTCACGGTGTTCCAGCGTTTTGTATCCTCTACCATCATACCGTGTTTTTGGAATTTTGTTGTTGGGTTATGTAGGCCTATGTTGATAATGTGGGTGCTGCAGATTCTGGTCAGGTGTCTGGCTTCCCTCAATCAATATGTAATCAATTTACTAGAGGTAATTGTTGAGGCGCTGATTGCTTCTCGAAGCTGTTTCCCCTGAAATGTGGTTTCTACCCTGCTAGTTGGCAATTTTGGGTGCTGGGTTCAGTGCATTGTTGCGTTCAGGATCAGACACAGTGTAATTTGAATGTTAGCTTGCCAAGGATTGATGAGCCTGCACTTCCCAACTCTGTCCTGATGTGATGCATTGAGCATGATTGGCATGTGGGGAGAGAAAATAAGCCAAAAGAAAACAGAAGAACAAAGTGTTTGTCAAATTAGTCTATCATCCCCCAAACTAAATACGCTAACGTATTTGATATGATAATTATGTTTATTTATTTTCCAGCTACTTGTTACGCTAATTAGACTTTAACAAGCTTATTAGGCAGAGGTCTGCATGGGAGAGACACTTTGTTGTCATGTTTATGCTGTAGATTATTTTTATCAAAATCCAATCACCAATGATAAAATGGTAAATGTGCTCATAAACAATCTATAGTCAGTGTTTAAATCAGTATGGTTGATCTTAATTAAATTAGCCGACTTGCAGGCGAAATGTCAGAGCCCTTTACTACAGGACTGACTAAATCTAAAAAAATCAATATTCTTATGTGTTGGTGAAGTGTCTGTGCCCTCTCATCTGCAAATCTTTGTGACTTATAAAAGATCTTTTCTCCCCCTTCATTCCAGTTCATTCACCCTGCTCTAAATATTGTATTCAGACGGACTGCCACCGCAACAGCCTGTAGATAAGAAGATACAGTGCTGGTGACATTTAAAAGGAGTCACTACCCCCTCATCTGCCTGTCCATTGTCAGCATCCTCCGTGGCCTATAATGAGAATGTGCACGCCCAGGCCATTATAAATAGTCCGTGTCCTGGTTAAATGCAACACCTCTCTTTGGGTGCTATTTGGGCTGCATGATTCACTGTGATTCATGCCAGTGTGTGTTCTCTCTGTTCTCACAGATGAGCTGGATGACCGGGGGGAGGAGATAAGGACTGCAATGGGAACATGGATCATGGGTATGTGTGTGCGTGCGTGTGTGTGTGTGTGTGCATGTGTGTGTAGGCTGTGCCACGTGTGTAAGTGGTAAATTGAACAAAGAGAGAAAGAGATGGAGAGATTGAAAGTGGCCAGCTGAAGTGCTAAATTTGTCAGCCCACTTTTGAGCCCACTTTCAGAAAAATCAGGGCTACTTGAAGGAGGAAGGAGAAAAATAGCACACAGAAGTGAACAATAATTTCCTTCACAATGAACTGCATGACTACATCTGTAATGCGTGTGGCTGTGAGTGTGTGTATGTGTGTGTTAGTCACGTGCCTGTTTGTGTGCAGGGGCAGGTGCAGCTACTTAAAGAATGGGGAACCTTGTTATCACGCCGCTGGTATTTTCCCACTGTGCATGCATACCGTACATCACCTCCTCATTGGCTGTGATAGACGTCGTGATTGAGTGATGGACACCCCTGCTGTCTGTTGTCTATGTACCAGCAAAGTAGGAGGGAGAAGCAATAGCTAATGGATTGATATGAAAGCCAGCCATGAGGACACATACTGTACTGAACACTTTGCGTGCCTCTTTGTGCAACCTAATATGCTGCCTGCTTGTTTAGCTACTAATTATTTACACTGATATGACTTGGCATCTGCTGCTGGGACTGCATGCATGTTTGTGCATGTATGTGTGTGTCCATGCACGTGTGCGCGTCTGTGATTTCTAGTGCACACCAGCTCCCAGTGGCCATGTGGGTGTGTGGTGGGTAGCTCAGAGTTACATTAATAGCCAAAGGGCAGGCAGGCAGGGAGGGAGGACATAGACAGGAAGGGGAAATACAGTTTGCTGGTCGCCCACCACTTCCTGTGTGTCTCCTACACTCGCAGCCCACGGACCAGAGCTGCTTCTAAAACCAGTTTGTTTGCTTGCAGTGCAACAGAGATAAGACAAAGCCAAAGGTAAACAAGGTGACAAAAGGGCGAGGAATGCCACTAACAAAATACTGATGGATTTGTCGCTATATGAAGGTTATGCAAGTTGCTGGAAATGACTTGCCCACATTGCCCTACCCTTTAATTTTCTACTTGCCAAGTGTGCAAAGTGACGCAATCAAGTGTTACAATGACAAAAGCAACAGCAGATAACAGATGTTGTTCTTAAAGTGATGAGCTGTCTGTCAACTTCATCCTATCACTACCAATCAAAGTCCAATATACATATTCAAAGTAAACATAATTCAACAAAACTTTAACGTAGTTTTACTGTCAAACTGAGTGCAGTCAACAAAGCTGACACGCATTCCTCTTTAGAGATAACAAGGAGGATTGCAGTGTCAAGACATATCCAGCAGAGGTCCTTCTCTCATTAAGTGTTGTTGTTGCATGTCCCTATCTTGAAGTGGGGAACAGCAGTGAATAGGTGATGAAGGTGAACCACAACAATTCAGGGAGTCCAGTATTTCAGCTGTAACAATGTAACAAGGAAGAGATGCTTACATGATCACAGTACACAATGTTTCATCTTAAATGTTGAGGATCTAAATCTTTTAAATATGACTATTCAGGATGCATTTTGGACCTTTCACCCCTCTCAAGGGACTCCACACCACGAAGCGGTCACCCGCCACTGCTGACAGACTGGATTGGCCGATAAGAAGCCCCCGGTTTGCACACATACTGTGCTCTGGTAAGAGGCAAACCCCCTGCCCTTCTGGGATCCCATATCCCCATTGAACTTTCCACCCACTCACCAAGGAATGCAGAGAGAGGGAGGGGAAGAGGGGGCTGTAAGAGGGAGAGATGGGGGATATAAAGAGATGGGAGGGACGGGGAGCCGAATGAAGAAAGAAGTGAAAAGATGAGGAAAGACTGAGTACACCAAATTTTGAAATACTGTAACAATAAATGGCCCTCATGATAATACTCAGGGTCTTTTCGTCACACTGTTTGTGTGGTAATTAGATGACGTGAGAGCAGGGACAGGAATGCTATGACAAAGCTAGCGATGACACATCAGAGGAGGCCACCTGAGGGGGACTGCATGGCTGAGGGTTTTCCGCTCTGTCTTTTACTGAACAGGTGAGGATTGACATGGACAAGAAAGGGCATGGGAACACAACAGTGACAGACACACATGGACACACACTGTACATGCACATACATGCACAAACATATATAATCATCTAATGGCGTGGCGCGATGTGTCAGTGTCTCTGTCATTACTGCAATCCTACGATCCAGATAATATATTGTGTGTGCGTGTGATATGTTTTGTTATGGTCCCAACAGTAAAAACCTGTTTGTGTCACACGACATCACGAGCCCTTAGGTGCGTGTTTCGTTTTGTTTTTGCCACCGGAGTCTTGTCAACAAGTTGCTTATGCCTCTCTCCCTCCCCTTTCTCTCTTTCTGCAGACTTTCTCAGAGGACCTTAGCTCTGATGAAAGCAGGTGCCTTGGTACGCCTTTCATTGAATTAGGAATTCCACAGCGTAAAGTGGCAGCATTGTTGATGAAAGGTTAGAGCTGTTTCAAATTCTCCCCCTAAATGAAAAGGCCCTCTCTCCAGCGGTTGTACAAAAAGAGGGATGACATTTTGGTTGCATCAGCTGTATATCTAAAGTGTCTGCAGCAAAATGCCAAAACGATCAAAGCCAAATAGGGAGGATGATACACACAGAGAGCACCTAGGCACTCTTTGTTAGGTTATCTACCCACAAACCTTAGTCAGACCTCATAAAAAGTCATTACGCCCCTCAGTGATAATTCTGTGAATACCCCCCATTTAATGATAAACATTTACATGGTGGCAGTGAAAGGAATTTATCAGGTCTTTACATTAGGGATTAGATTCGGTGGTTGAATTAGTGTCTGTTCAAGGGCAGAAAGGAGGATTGGAAACTCAGTGGGTGGAACATGAAGAGATTTCATAAGAGGAGGCAGGTGGTGGTGACACAAGACATTAAAGCTCTCTCTCTTTCTCGGGATCAGCCTCTGCATCTTGCTCCTTCTGTCTTTTCTTCTCGTGCCTACCTCCACACACACACACACACACACACACACACACACACACACACACACACACACATACCTTTGTGACATATCGCAGATGTGAATGGACATCTTCGCTTTGAGGTGTAGGCCGGAGGAGATAGAGGGAAAATGTTGCATTTTCAAAGGTGCCACAAAAGCACAGGATGTGAGAGGCTGGATCACTGACCTTCATTGTCATTGCCCTCTGTTCAGGTCAGCCACGTACACGTCACTACCTCTCTCTATTGTTCATTGTTGTAAAGAGCAGACATGCTATCTGCTTACCTCGCGAACCTGCCGCCGTTCTGGCAACACTGACTCCCGCCGTGACTCACACTAGGGCTGAAGCACTTCATGTTTGCTCCTCATTTCAGTCAGTGGCACCCAACAAAAGGGAGTCATCAGGCTAGAGGTTCAGTCATATATAAGGATTACCAAAGGAACATGATGTCGAAAGGTAAACTTCAACTCTGCGCCCGCCCAACAGGCAGACAGGGCTGGGAGGCAGTGCAAACAGAATGGATGTATTTGCTTTTCATGTGAAAATCAATGGGCCCAGACAGATGGTGGTTTGTTTCCTCACTATTTACTCCCCAGCTCCTTGACAAATGTCCCCACCGCCCCTCCTGGGCTGACGGTGCACAGGTAAGCAGAAAGCCATCCCTTCCTTTCCCACCCCAAATGGATGACAGATGTGCCAGCTACCGCCCCTATTTCTTTCTTTCTTTCTCCCTCTAAACCCCCCATCCATTCATGGCTGTTGACCTAGCTACGGCAAACAGCCTTGAACTCGTTTAAAAGGAAATTGTTTAATAAGCTACTCCATCAGATAAACACCTTTATCTCTATCTTTATCAGAAACATTGGCCACCTAACACTTTAAAACGCCAACTGGAATTGTTCCGCTATCAAGAATCACAAGGCTTTTATTCATACAGTATGGTGTGGTGAGTCATATTGTGGAACAGGAGACAGACAGCGTCTATGGTCCGTTACCACCAAGGATGGATAGTGACAAATACGCTGATGAGTACTTCATGCCAGCCATGCCTGAAGTGTCTGAACTCGGAGGGACGGTTAACTTGACCTGGCTCATGTAAGATGTTGAGGTGCTAAAAGGAGCAGACAGATCAAAGAACCTTACAGAGGATACCTCCTGTATGACTCAGAGATATTACAACAAACTGACTCTGTATTCATGTAAGAGCCATAACTTCTCTCATTTGAGGCAAAGAAAATAATAGTTTTTAGATCAGCACGCCCACTCCGAAGCCATTTTCCCTGGACACAAATTTACACAAATTGCTTTTACTGGAATGTGCTTCAAGTGGGACTGTGTGTGAATATTTTTCCTGGTCTCAATTAGTACAAACTCCAGCTCTAGAGGCAGGAATGATCCTCACTGGAATCAGACTGAAGTCTGCACTGCTGAATTTGTGGGTTTAAATAGAGCCTCGTGTGGAATCAGACTTTCCTTCTGCTGCTCAGAGAGATATTTTTAGTCAGACAGTGGCACTTCTGCTCAAGTACACCAAGACAGCATAGGAGGTAAATGTCTCTGATTTGGACTTTTTTTTTGTGGCTTTTAATGCAAGTGTGATTCACATTCGCAGGCGGACTTCTGGTCACACAAAGCCGCAGCTTGTAACAGGGGATGCTGCTTCCCCTTTATTTCTCCCTATTTTGCAATAGAAGGAGGGGTGAGAAATGTAGAGGGGGTGGCTGCGGGTGAAAGTCAGCATTCCAGCTAGACCAGAGCGGAGCAGAGGTCGTACGGGTAGAGAGCATGGGTGGAGGTGTGGGTGTTGCGGTGGCGGTAGTGAAGGGACGTAGCAGAGTAAAGAGCAAAGAGCAGTTCCTGATTCCACAGCCCTGAGCTCACCACCTTTGTGCCTGCCGCTAGCCACTCCTTTTCTCCTTCACACCATACTCTTCCTTCTCCTCCCACTCCCCCCTCCATTATGTCTCTCCATCTGAGGTGTTAACTCCTTGTTGGGCAGTTCCAGAGCCATTGGCATCGATCGCGGTTTTCATGGAAGCTTGAGGAAGAGGCGTGCATGCTGCTATGGATCCTTACTGGAAGTGAAGGCGTGTGTGCCGGTAAAGTCAAAATGATTCACTGCACTATACAAATGTTTTTCTCCATTTGCAACACCATATAATCCGTCTGGCAATTAACTGTGACCTGGCATGACGGACGTGTCACACACACACACACACACACACACACACACACACACACACACACACACACACACAGATACAGTACAGGATCAATCAGTGAAGGAAGGAGCAACACAAGATGAAACAGGGTAGACTGAGGAGGAGCCCTGATTGGTCATGCCTGTGTTTAACACTGGGTTTAGTCAAGCTACACTAAATCATGAATTTTGGCTATATGAGCATTAAAAACAATAGCAGATTAGTGATAAAGCCATCTGTTACTGTGTCATCCCATTGAATATCTAAGGCTTGTCCACAATAGAGCATTATTTCGGCGAATAATAAGACTCATTAAGCCAGACTGACAGGTGAATACAAGAATAGCACAGGACAGGAAACAGTGACACACATACAGTACAGTATGTCATGGAGGAGAAATAACATCCTAATATGGATGGGTTTAGGAGAGAAGGAGGATGGGGTTGGAGCGTCTTGCACAACACAGTACCTGGAACGGACTGGGAGGGGCTCAGAAAGGTACATGCGATCACTGTACACTACACTTCTGTTTTTACACGACACACAAGCGTGTGTGTGTGTGTGTGTGTGTGTGTGTGTGTAGTTGCATTAAACGTGGCATTACACAATACAAGCAGTAGACAGTGACATTTGAATGTGCTGACTGTCCTCTGGTAGGCAACGCACAGGTGACGTGTATGCGACGGAAAAAGATGACCTTATGATAGATCAACTGTTAATGCTCCCTCCTGTTCTGTCCCCCTTTAGTTCTCCCTCACTCTCTAGCCCTGTCGCCGTCCTTTGTCTTGTTCTTCCCCACCCACCCACCCCCCGCCCACGCTACCTTGTTCTCTCTCTTACTCTGTTTAATAAAATAAACATAGCTCACATGGCTACATATTGTCCTCTGGCTGCCAGAGCTATAAAAAGATCCACTTGGCTGCATTTATTTTTTCAATGAATCTGGGCTGTGCCTCCCCTGCTTTCACTTTGCAGGATCAGGTGGTATATGATTAAGGGCGCTATTACAGTTTGGCAGCTCTTGACTTTACTCCGTAACCTCTGCTGGCATAATGTACTCTAATGTGTTTGAGTTCCATTTGAACTTCCAACTATCCTGCTGTCCCTAGCATGTTGATGAAAAATGTCCACCTTTAGAGAGCACGCTACCATGTGCAAGTGTAATTAGTGGAGAAAAAGTCAAGGGGTCTTAGAAGGTAAAGACATAAACCATGGCACATTGGTGTTGCGTGGTATTTCATTGTGTTATTTACTCTTACTTTCATTTATTCTCTTTGAAGATAGAGAAAAAGAGAGAGAAGATGGTTAATGAACTTGGTTTTTGTGCATCTGTTTGTGCTTCTGTGCTGTTGGGTTTGCGGTGCTGCGGTCCACACACAGAAGAGAGGATGTCAATGTAAACACAGTCAGTCAGCGCAAAGGAATGTGTGAGGCACGCAAAAAACCCTGGGGACAAAGTCCAAAGGAGGAAGGGAGGGGTGAAGAAAGGAAGGAAGGGGGAGGAAAATGGAACAGAGAACAAGAGAGTGGGAAAAGAGAAAATTAGGTGAAGAAGAGTAGAAGAAGGAAACAGAAGACGATGTGAGAAGTTGAGAAAAAGAGTGGGAGAGGAAACAGATTTTGAGGAGAAAAGAGGAGGATGTGAAAATGCTAAAGGAGAAGAAGAAAGAACGGAAGGACAAAGAGATGGAGATGGAGACATAAGGAGGATCAAGAGACGACAGGAGAGGTGCCTTTAGGGGTGGAGAGACAAAGAAAGGAGGGATGAAGACCAAAGTAAGAGGGAGAGGGATAGAGGCCAGAGGAGTGGGAGAAAGTCGAGGGAGGGAGCAAAACAGGAGGGGGACCTCACCCTGCAGGCAGAAAGATGGAAAGAGGGATGAGGAGGAGTGGTGAGATAGAAGAAAAAGAGGGTGAGAGTACGAGGGAGGGTCGATGAAGGGCAGAGGTGGGTGTAGATCATTCATTCAGTGTCGTGTGGCGTGAGGAAGGAAAAGCCATGAGCAACTTCAAAGGCCTTGGGAGGCCTTGACAGAGAGGAGGGTTAGAGTTCTGTAATCCAAAGAGAGGTTAGAGGCCTGCAACTCCGGTTCCTGGTGCTGCTGAAACTAATTTAGCCAGCGGGCCCCAGAGGCCCCCAAGAGGGGCCAGGTCGTAACCAGAGGAGCTGTTAGTGACAAAGTGCAGGGGACTGGAGGCAGAGAAACACACACAACAGAGCAGACTACTTTAAGTAGCCCTCACTGACCCACAGTACATATACACACGTGTGTCATGTACAAATGCATGCATGCTTTTATTAACAGTTGAAAACGTGCAGGATCATACATATTAATATAAACAGATGTTCTCCCTCTGTCTGTTGTTAATATGCAATGTGTATGTTATCAGAGCTTTCTTGATCTACATCAAGATCTAGACCTATATATCAATAAGTATTACATCTGTGCCTCAGAGAATAGAAGTGTCTGGGTGTGTCTTAAACCATAACTTGGCTTCTGTACAGAGATCGAAATGATCAAAACAGATGCCTCTCCATCCTAACTAAGTCTAATTGACATGAGGGGGAGAAGGGAAGGGTACATCACGTTTCAGATCATCCAGTAACACACTACTCACATTCAGGAAAAGTTGAGGTTTTTACGTTCAAGCAATTATGTTTTACAATCACCCACACTGAATTCCTTCTTTGCTGACACATATGGAATTACTGTACTAACTCCGAACCACCCAAAATGACAGAAAACCGTAAAATACGACTAGGCTCTGTGAAAGGAGACACTCTTGTGACGAAGCTTCACCGCCCGGTGAATGGACTGAATGTCAACTGCAGAGTCCAAGTGTAGTCACATTGAATAAGAACATCAACAGCCACAGCCTACATATTAAATGCACAAAAAGCATTTGACATCTGGCAAAAACTGAAATGTGTGTGGGTGTGTAGAATGAATACATACATATATTCCTTTTATGTATTTAATGATCGTGATGCGTGTTCTGTGCGTGCACACCTATGTGTCAGTGTGTGTGTGTGAGCATGATGGGAAACTGTGGCGAATGAGTCATCCTGTGTTAATCATACAGAAATGCTTGGATCTCATTCACATCCTTGCCTGACCGCCCATATGGAACTGACCGTATACTGTGTATTTGTAAACAGGCTGGAGATTGGGCACTCTGTATAGAAATAATAAAACCAAGACAAAAGTGGATGTAATGAGGTGACTCACAGGCGTAGTCATAGGAAAAGCAGCTGCATGGTGTCTTAAAAGAGAAAAAAGGGATTATCAACAAGGTAGGCAGCAAAGAGACTGTGGGTGTCTGGAGTTTTGTGGAATAAGAACACAGCAAGTACAATTAAAAGCTGCAGGTAAATGCTTAGAGCTATGTGAGAACGTAGGTGTGCCTGTGTGAGCAAGAGAGAAAGAGTGTTTATATATGAGTTTCAGTGTGAAGATGTGATCACGTGTGCGTGAGTGCGGGTGTGTGGGCGGCTGGCCCCTCTGCTCTGTGTGGGCTTTGGGTGTTGGTTTGATTATAGTGTCTTCGAGCCAGGAACTTTAAGCACTTCTGTCTGTCACAATCGTGAGCCAAAGCACAGCACATTTGTACACACAGATATGAAAAGTATAACTAGTACACAAACACACAAGCACACATACTTTCTTTCCTCCCCAGCTGTGACGGTGATTGCATTCTCACAGTACAACAGGTAATTGCAAACATGTTCAATTAACAACACTGATAACATTGATTCTGTTGTAGTATCTACTTTCAAGCTCAATTTGTTGTCCCTATCTTTATATAAACTACAGAAAATACATAGAGCATCATGTACTGTAGCTCACATTTTTAATAATTGCTATGGTGAATTACTTGCTATTTACCAGTTTTGGATAGATTTTGAACTAGGAACTGCTGTACAAATTTTTTTAAATGTATCATGGTTCTGAGTATTGTCAAACGTTTCAGTGCCTTATTAAAAAAAAAATTAAAAATTAAAAAGGTGAAACAAATGCAGTATATATATATATATATATATATATATATAAATATAAAATCTTTTTGAATGCATTATGTTACATACGTGCACATCTAAACATATACATACTGTATGGTGAAGAGAATCTCAAATGTCAAAGGTCCACTTAACTTATGATTCTGAGCTTGCAACCACAATGGAGTTAGCTTGGGTGACATCTCAAGACCTTTGTGTTACCTTGTGGTTGAAAGCACTGGCACTCTGGCTGCCTGCCAGCTGCTGTCAATCAAACATTGGCCCTTCCAGCCAGCTGAGACAAAAAACCATTTCTGATATTTTTCCTAAATACCTTTCTTCTTTATTTTAATAATAAAAAACTATTAACAATACATTTAATACATTTAAAAAAACACGATGACAATATTTTTTTATTACAAAAAAGGATGACAAATGTGATTTCAATTGGACATTAATTTTCAACAGAACCCCATGAAGTCAAGGCCGCATTGTTCATCCATAACTGGTAAATCCCATCACAATTATATGTTAATGACATTGTCCAGAACCAGGACCATCCAACAGTATACTGGCACTACAGTACCCTGCTCCCAGCCAGTGACTTCAGGCCTTTCACAGACTAGAGCAAGGGTTCCAGTCACACATCGGGATAGCAGTTTTGAATCACTAAGTATCAAGTGTCCTACAAAAAAAGATAAAAGTTATTCAGGTGTACAAAATAGTAAGTTGTTTAAGTTAAAGTTTGCTAAAAGTAACACATAGCGCAGTAAAATAGGGAAGATATGGATTAGCGTATACAATAGTAAGTCATCTACATATAATGATGCAAAATTAAATCCAAATCCAAGATAACCAAAAAAATACTTCCTCTCTACCCTTTGTTTGTACACTTTGTCAACATCTACAACATATAATCCCATGCACAGGTGATTTAGAATCAAAAGAATAAATGAAAATAAAGGTTGCTATTTACCATGCCCATATAAGCACGATACTGGTTTGATATGATGAACAATTAAAGGGATTTATAAGCTAAGTATAAGAAATTTCTCTCAGATAAGATTTCCCAGAGTACGTTTACCTACATCTGGTCATTAATTGTGAGAATGAAATCTATTTTGTTATTAATAAAACATCTAAATGTCTGGTTAGCAAAAGAAGTGTTATTACAATGCAACCATTAAGATATTCTCTTGGGATGGCAAGCTGTTATAATATGGGTCGGATATGTTGTTTAGAAAGAAATGTATGATCCCTGTGGATTTTAGTGATGCAGAAGGAGATGCTAGTAGCACAGTCTATTTTTGGATGTAAAATACAATTAAAGTCTAAAATTAAGTTTAGAGGCAACTCTATGTCTTCATATAGCTGAGACAAATAATCTTCTGTAATGAGGTTTTCCTGCCCTGCTGGGAACCATTTTATCATTCAGTGGCACATTTTTAAAAGTAAGGATATTCCATTTGTTTAAAGCAAAACAAAACCTGTTAAATATAAACGTGCTATGTTGTTGCATCAGTAGGCATTGTAATTGCGTGATTGATGGCTCAATGTACATTTTCACTGATACAGGTTACTTCAGCTTAAACACACCTTAGGAGAACCGATCTAATGAATTTTACAGAGAAGTACTCCTTTGAAAGGAATCAATAGGGATACGTCGACCTCATTTTAGTGATGCACACGCAGCACAAAAGTGGAAAAAATAAGTGTTTACCTAGGGAAATGGAAATACTAAAAAAATGATCATCGTGATAGATAGGGCATAATGAGCATTCCCCTGGTGGAGATTAAGGTGGACATGATAGATCCCACACTCCTCTATTCTGCCTTAATGGAGAGAAGTTGGCCTCTCTTTGAAAAGTGCAGCGCTCACCCAGACACCCAAAGGTCCTGGGTGACCTAGTTAGTAAGTCCCTGTGGTGAGTTTTAGTAGTTCTTCTGACAGGCTTGCCTCGCATGTGAGCTCTGTTTTTAGCTGCTTCACTTTCTATCTGACTCTCGCACTGCTGCTCACTCTGCTCTGTATCTCTGGCCTCTACCTCCTATTCCTGCATTATCTGTCCTGTTTCACTGTGCAGGTGACAAGGGTTGCATATGCAAGGATCAGACTGGTTCACCTTTCAGCTGCAGCCTTTGCATGTGTGTAAAGTATGTGTGTATGTGTGTGTTTGCGTTTATGTGTGGGCTTCTCATGCATACCAGGTTTCTGTTTAAGGTAAGCATAATTCTAAGAATTGTTTATTCAGGAAGAGCATTGAGGTCATGACCGGGCAGGTGAGTGTGTGTATTTGTGTCTATGTGTGAGTGTCACCAATGAGATCATCGGATGACGGCTGAGGGGGCCTGAATGTCACCGCGAGGACAACTGTCACGAAGGAGGAACACCATCTCTTGCAATAAAATGTGACAAGTTTGTTATCCATCTCTTCTCTCTGCTCTGTCCCTTGTTGTGTCGTTGCATGATCATGAAGACACACACTGTTCTCATAGAAGTCACAAAATAATCTTCACAGCAAGACAGGGACTTTTTTCTTTCTTTCTTTCTTTCTTTCTTTCTTTCTTTCTTTCTTTCTTTCTTTCTTTCTTTCTTTCTTTCTTTCTTTCTTTCTTTCTTTCTTTCTTTCTTTCCACATCAAGAAGATAGAAAACTTCTGCTACCTCAGCAGATCCTCCTTGCCCTCCTGTTGGTGCAATTAACAATAGTGAGGTTGCTAATTAAGAACTATATGTTGAGTAATGGTGAGAGTCTCTCTCACTTCCCTCCTCTCATGCACACACTTACACACGCTCACCCAAATGCATATACACAGGCGTTGCGGTCAAGATATGTCTCGGCTCTACATGGTTATCAAGGAGATCAACTGACAGACACAATCACCTGTTCTTATCAATACTTCAATGCAAGCACACATAAGATAAATGAACGTTTTTTATTTCACTTAATCAGCTCGTCAAACCTTATAGTTCCAAAGCATTTTATTTTCCATACTGGCTTGACGATGAATCACTAGTTGCGTAGTATCACAGAGAAATTGACCGTGGCTTCCTATCCTATAGGGTAGAATATAATTTAAACACAATGGTTAATATAGCGGCACTTGAATATTATTTGAATAGTCTTTAATGAATAGGCGTGCTGATGTATCACCGCTACATGCAACACATTGTCTTCCATGAGAAATGCAGAGGTGAAAGTGTGAGTGGGTAGAGGCAGCTGTCATTTGTGGGATGTGATGAATGATGGATAGTGGGGGGTTCATCCCAGAGCCTGTCGTGACTCCCATCCTGACCCATGCAATGACCAGAAGAGTGGGAGGAAGACAGAGAAAGGAAGAGAAAGATGGCCCGATGTGGAGGAAGGAAAAAGGGACGAGAGAAAAAGGAAAAAAAAAAAAACGTGGGTCGACCTGTTTTAATTTTTCTCGGCAGTGAAACGAAGGACACGGCAGGAGGGATAGGTGGGTGTCAGAGTGGGAATGGAGCATCATCTATTTGTCATCTATCTTTCTCACTCTCATCCTGCTATCTTTTTTCCCCTCCATTTCCCTCTTTCCACGCCTCTGTCCTGCTGTTTCTAGCTTCTCGTGGGAGTGTAGCGAAGGCAAATAAACAGAGGAGATTGTTTATTTCTGCCAGTGGGGAATAACAGTGCATTATTAACCTTGTATTACCTTGCCTTGGGTTACCTCAACCCACTAATTTATTACGGAGAACATAGTGTAATGATTTCTTCTACTCTGGATATGTCTGCATGACACAGTGGCTGTGTCAGAGGAGCAGAACCTCCTCCATCTCTCACAACACGCCAAACACACACACGGATATGCACACATATGCATACACAAACTTTCAGGGTTTTGCATGCGTAGGAACATTCACACATTCATCAGAGAGTACTAATATATATACACACTGATACATACAGTGCAAATACACACACTCAGATGCACAGAAGTAGATACGTTTCCCTAAGGGCACATGGAAAAAGGCAGAAACACACACGCACACACACACACACGCACACACACACACAGATTATTAGCTTCCAGTGCCAGATGTGCCACCCACACACAAACACACAAGGTCTCATCGTTGTCCTCAACAATCACAGGACATTTGTCTGTGTTGCTTGTTATCTCCCCATGGAGGATGTGTTCTTCCAAATAGGGACACTCACCACCATATTGGGCATACAAATGAAAAAACAACCTTCATCTGTCACTATAGTTGTTTGTAGCATTAAACGTCTTTCTTCTTCACTGCTCTTCATTTAAAGAAACGTTTTACAGTAGAGTTGCGAAGTGGGAGGAGCTAGGGAGCTGGGAGGAAATATACATATATATGTGTTTTTTTTCTTTTTGTCTTGTCAGATTGGCATGGTGGATTTCTCTAAATTAAACAGTACACATGAGCCTCGGCTACTGTTGAGAAGCCAGTCAGAGGCATAATTTAAAACGCTTCGTCGTTGAACTTAATCTAAAATTGACCCTGAATCTGAAAGTAAATAGATTTGAACTGCAGATTGTATCGTCAGTTTTCTCAACGCTGTAATCTGTAGCTTCCGCCCACGGGCAGCGGCGCACGTTTGGGTGTCGTAGTAAACTTCTACCTCAAAGTCTTTATGTACACAAGCTTGTACCTTCGACTGTTCATCAAAGAAACCGATATTTTTTAACACAGTTGTTCATCTTCTGTGCTGATGATTCAACCAGGAGAGTGCTCAAACTGTGAATCACCTAACATTGTTTGTGCAGACAATGAATGGGTATGAAATAGCTCCCCCCACTTCCCAACTCTAGACAAAAATGTAAAAAACAAAATAAACAAAACAAAAACAAAAATAAAAAACAGATATGAAATAATATGAAATAAATGTATGCGTATATGTAAAAATGCATGTACATATTTAGAAGGAGCAAAATAATAAAATGAGTATGGGTTTTGATATTGTAGATTATAGATATTTTAGATATTTATCTTTTTTCTGTCATTAAAACATCCTGCTAAAGACACTACTCCTTGCAAGGGGGAACCAGGCACTATAGTTTAGGTAAAACCACTAAATGGAGCTGAATCAACACCTCTGTGGCACTCTTAGCAAAAATGTAATGTCATAATCTTCACTACAAATACACTGTATTCATTGCATGTTCATTACAATGGATGAATGCAATATTTTCACAGGTCTTCATGTGGTTGTGTCCAATCTCTGTATTTCTCAAATGAAAAAAAAAAGGATTTTTGTTTAGGAAGCTTTTTAACAACCATCCTCCTCCAATTTGTGTCTCTGATTTACATTTCCTCCTCCTCATCGCGTCAGAGCCAGAAATGTCCAAACCAACTAACCTTGCGAGTCAAGTGTTTCTAAAAACATTAGTAAACTACCCTGCCCACACAGCCTAGCTGCAAACCTCCCCAAACTTAAAATTACTGTGGAGAAAAATCTGCGACCACTGAGCGAAGATGACGAGGAAGATGACAGATTCTAGTACTATCTTTACATTTGGGTCTCCGTGGGTTAAGTGGGAGAGGCAGCGTAGGAAGAAAGGTTGGTGTTCTGGAGATGTATAAAAAAAGACAACACCAAGCAGAGACACAGTGGTGTGTCTGACATTCTGACACAAACACACACCCACAACATGCATGCACTGCGTGTGTACCTGCTCCTCTCTAGACAGCTTCATACAGAGGTGATAATTAGCTCACGCTGTATGCTGGTTGACCCGACACATCAATGTTCAAAAGCATGAGCAGCCTGTTTGTCTCACAGCGAGGGCTTTTGTTAAGTGTGTGTGCTCAGATGGGTTGCGTGCTTACATGTGCTTGTGCATGTGCGGCTGTTTTTCCTCAAGCCCCGCTGAGATTTGCACCTCCCTCCGCGTCTCCTCTCCTCTGACCCAGTCTGGAGGTGGCGAGGCTGCAGCAGCGCCCCTGCCTCCAGGGGATTCACTGAGTAACAGCACAGGCTGCCGGGCACGAAGCTGATGTCCACCCTGCTAGAGCATGGACAGAAGCACACCAACAGAAGCTCCCACACGTGGGGCGCAAACAAAGAGGCATACAACCACATACGCTGATCCTCTCCACCCCCTCTTCCTTTCTTCTCCACACATGCATGAGGAGATGGGGAGCGAAGGAGAGACAGAGAGAGGAGAGGCAGCATTGATTTTTGCTTTATCGTTTCAGAAAACCTGTTTTCTGGGAGAAATCTGACGCTGAATTATTAATATCTTCATTCAATTTTGATGCCTTTCTGTTGTTGGAAAACTAGAAGTTCCTGAGTGAGGAGGCCCTGCATGCATAACCTCCTGAACACATACTGGTACTGCTGCTGCAGCTCCACCACCTCCTCCCGCATCCACACACTCTCACACACGTACACACACACACACACACACACACACACACACGTCTGTCTGTCTTTCACCTCCTGGCACTCCCTCCATCCTCTCTGGCGTGTGTGGGAGTGTGTGTGTGTGTGTATGTGTGGGAGAAATAGGAGGGGGAGAGAGATAGAGAGGGAGAATTAGATCATGTAATGAGAGCTGCTGGCAGTGTGACTAAATTGGCTAACTATAGCTAACAACATTACACACTGTCCATCTGGGGCCTAGCCTGTCCTCCCTCTGCTCTTCTTTGTATACTAGTAGAATCAGCCATGTAAAGGACTCCCTATCTCCTGGCCAGAATCTGCCTCTTGAGAATAAAATATAGAGCAAGCAGAAATTACTAGGCAGTTTTGTGTGCTGGATGGACATTTGGCGAGCTCGGATTGAAAAGGAATACTAAATGCTTTTGAGATTTGCAGGTTCAGTGCCCCCTTCAATATCTCCATGGTAGCTAAAATGTCAAATTTTAATGTTAATTGAATGATTCCAATCTGGCAATCTGATACTCATTTGGCAATTACCATCCATGTATAGATTAATATCTGCCGATTCATCTCCACATGCTTTTTCTTACTTTTGATCAGCAGTGGAGGAATTAGAATACGCAGCCAGCACACTGTGCTGTATAAAGTCTGTTAAATCCTCTACCCTCTGCAGCGCCTCCCTGCTGTCTCTGTGTCCACAACTGGCAGCTCGCCTGGGTAGGTGGCCAGCGCCAGGCAATCTGTGCTCCAGCACCTATGCTGACCTAGCAGCTGCTGGACACCATGTGTGCCCAAGAATGTGGGCACTGGGCAGATGCTAAGAAGGAGGCGAGGATGGAGGGATGTTGCAGGAAAAAGAAAGACAGAAGTAGAAGTTGAAACAGAAGGGCAGCAGTTGCTTTCTGGCTGAGCTGCGGCACTTGAAAGTCATGACAGTGTTCCAAAAGTTGCTCAGAAACTACTAACTTCAATGCAGACACTGGACTGGAAGCTTAAATTGAGTCTGCCTTTGTAGTAAAGTTATCTTTGACTGTACAGAGGGAGTAGTGAATGGCTGTAATGCTGTAAAAATTGTGGGAGGATGTTTTTCTGTTAGATGGGATGATTTGGAAGGCCAAATGATAGATGGAGGTAAGCGTAAGCATGGGTGGATAGCGGAGGTGAGTTAGTATGAGAGCAATGAAGAGAAAGATAGTAAAAGAAGAGAAAGAATGAAAGAGAGGGGATAATGGCCAAGGAGTAATAGAGCGAGGCTCCCAGGCAAAGATGAAATATTTGCAATTCCACTGGGTCCCTGGGCTGCAGGCTCTCACTCCATTTGTATGGAAATGAGTTTGTCTTTCTTTTTCTGAGCGTAGAGGAGACCAAAGGGAGGGCGAGAGGGATGGAGATGGAGGGAAGGTGGGCAAACTGACTGACTGTCAAGGATATTGTGATTCCTGTCAATGCTTTTGGAAGGCTGGGACCCTGGTTGTTTCTCTGCAGCACATATGGATAAGATAAATCTATGTGTTTATGACAGACTGATCTATGCGCCTGTCGCAATGGGAGCCAGTCTGCTTGTTGTAAAGCCCTTTGTCTGTTATTGACAATTTTTCTCACCAAGCTCTCTCTCTCTCTCTCTTTCTCTCTCTCTCCTCTCACTCTCTATTTCTATCAGTGCCATCCTCCAGTCCAGGCCCACAGCTGGGACCACTCTGATCCTGGACCCAGGCCTGCTTTCTGCCAGATAATTGGCAGATGTTGTGGAAGGCCTCTGTTTTGCTATTTTCAGCTGCTCCTGTGTGTCTGCACGTGTGTATCAGCGTCTGTGTATGCATGTGTGTGCACTGTGTGTGTTGAGCGATGCCGCCACACATGTATTCATGGCCAGCTGCTCATCTCTGCTACCCTGGGTGAGTGGGGAGACGACATCCCATCTATGACACCCTCCACTTCTCTCTGTTTCTGCTCCCCCCTTCCCTTGACTCCCTTCCCTTTCCCTCTCCTCTCCCCTCCCTTTCCTTTTCTTTCTGAGTCACAGCCGCCAGCCACAAGTCTGCGTAGGTCTGAGTCATGCCTCAGCTCTCGTGAGATGGGCCCTGCTGTCTGCGAAACCACAGACATGAGATATGAAAAATGGGAAATGAGAGAACAAACCGACACACACGCTCACTTGCACAAACACTCACACATACACACTCCCACATACATACACACAAACACACACAGAGGGTTATATTCTTGTACCAGGAACATTCTGGGATGATTAAGCTTAGAGCCAGACTGGAGCACCTGTCTGTCACAATGGATGTTAGCTGCTGCAGTGAAGTGTCTGAGGCTTTATGGGACCAGTTTGATGAGGTTTTTTTTGTGAAGTTAACTTTACTTTCCACAACTACTGGTCAATTGTGACTGTGTTCAGATGGTCTCCATCAGATTTTTTATATGCCGTGGAAACGACGATCAAAATCTTTTCAATCTCTCTGACGAGCTTAAAGAAAAGCATCACCTAATTTTTACTTCTATAAAGCGGGCCTATAACTTTTGCGGAACAGCAGCCACTGTGGCCACAAGTGACACTTGTGGGCTAATGATAAATGCAAAAAATGTGTTAGAGTATACTAGCAGAGAAGAGTACAGTAGCCATGAGAGCTCGATGCGCTGCAACTTAAGAAGAACACATGCAAATAGACAAAGCACAAGCAAACAAAGAGAACATCCTTACCATTTTCAAGCAAGTTAAGACACACACATACACAGCAAATACAAAGTGTGCCAAGACAAGCTAATGCAGAAACACTTCAAGTCTAGCACGATAAAACATACATTTCTGGGATTCTGATGAACACGTCAACAACTCTGATGCTAAACATGTTTATTTTAGTTTAAACATTCATATTGCATGATTGATATATTACTGGATATACTGACTACATGTAATGTTCGCCTTTTACATATTACTAGCATGTTTTTATTGTCCCCCAGAAGCTTCTATTGGGTATCTTAGTTTCTTTTTTTCTGTACAACTTGTAGTGTTGTACAGAACGTGCTAGTTATCAAAAGGCTAACATTACATGTAGCCAGTATCTCCAGTAATAAAGGAATCAGGGAATAATTTCAAAAGTAAAATAGACACTGTTAGCTCAACCTCGAGCATTGGAGCAGATTCATCACTTTTTAGTGCATTCTCAAAATGTCTTGTATTGTGTAGCCCTTGCAGTGTTCCTGTATTAGGTTGTGTTTTCTGTAGTCTATCTGTAGTGGATTCTTTTAGCATGTGTTGGCATACTGGTGTTAATTGTTGTCAAAGTGGTGAAGATGTTGACTTACACCTGTTGTGTCTATTTGCTTGTGTTTTTTTAAGTAGCCATAGAAGAGTCAAAAAGCTGGCAAACTGACTCAAAAATTACTGTTATTCATTTACCTATAATTTGCTAACATTAGCCACCATGCGCTACTGGTCATACCAGACCAGGTAAGGCTGTAGCAGAAAAACCCATGAGTGTACTGATTTAAGCAAGGGTATAATTTGTTGCTTGTAAATTCAACTTTTAATTTGTAAGAGAAAGAATGTGTTATTTGTTTCAAAAGCTACATAGTGTCACAATGTCAGTCAATTCCTAGTCTCACATTTTCCTTGTCTGCTTTTCCCACCCTGTCACTAACTCTCCTGTCGTTTCAGATCCTGCCACTCCCACCTGCCCTGCAGTAACCCCTGTGTTCCCGCCATTCCCCATCACCTGACCTCCCCCGCCCACCTGTACACCTGTTACCACTCTCCCATCAGCCCAGCAGCATATATAGCGGCCTACTTCCATTCATTCCTTAGCGGTCCAGCCATTTTCTCTGCCTGCCTGAGTTTTGTTTGTTATGACCCCCCAAACTGCCTTCTGGACTCCTGCTTTCTAGCCCGATCCCCTGTTGGATAAGTTTGCCTCATCTCCCCTGCCTGCCTGCCTGGGTTTGACTTTTCGCTATTTTCGACCTCAAGTAAACCTGTTTTTACTGAGCCTTTACACATAGTCTCACCTTAAGAGAACAGTACGTCACCTGCAGTACGTTTGATGAGTTAATCTGCCTTTCTTTCAGATTGCCTAGCACACTTACATGGGCACAATATATTCAGAGACTAAAATGCATTCAATGTTCTGTTGTTATGTTGCAGATGACTCACTGCTGTTATAACACCCTCAGCATATATCTTTGACACCCACTGAGACCCACTATGTATTTGTTAGAGTGTGCGTTTGGCCGGCATGATCCTATGTGTGCTGAAATCCAATGGTTCAAGCCCAACATTGGAATGAGGCTGGAAATTGTCATAAGGGAATAAGGATTGAAATGGCTGTTTTTGTAAGTAGCCTAATACCAGAGTCTGAGGCAACAGCAAAGCAAACGCTAGAAGGGTTTTAGTCCATAAAGCCGCTACCATGCGCGGTATCATCTGTAAAGCAGAAACTGAGGAAGCTTTTCCAACTCAAGATCAAAGAACTTTACCTTGCTGATTAGAATGCAGGGCAGCTCAACTTTCAGATGCCGCGCTGCTACACCATTCTAGCATAAGAGGATTAGTGATCTGACTTGTTAAACTACACAACAAAACCAAAATAACTAAGGATCAAAATGTGGAAACCCAGTTTGAAGTGTGGAGAGAGGTACCCATGTATGACATGAATAGATTGGGGGAGCTTGAAAACATTTCTCTCACTGAGTTCAGGTTTTTAGTTGGGGTGGCTCTGAAGTCTAAATTTCAACGTTACCATTTGAATATTTAGAAATGAACTTTAGAAAAGGATTAAATTGCCGTGCTTTGATGAGAGCTGCATTTACATACCTATACGTTCAAATGTCCCTCTCCCCTCATCAGATCCAATTTCAGTATAAATCTCCGACATCATCATTGTTCAGTGGCCCTGCCCTTTGAGGTCAGCTGCCTCTACCAGCCTGCACCCCACTTCCACCATCCTTTGCATTCCCTCCATCGTCCTCAGTGCTCTGGCCAAAGGCCTGAGGCGATGGTCAAGAGCTATTGATCCCCGGAGGTGAGAGTTCACACTTGGGCAGCATTGCCAGGGGTCGAAGGTCAAAGCTGAGTGGGTCAAGTGAGATTGAATGTGCCCGCCTTGTTGCCAGGAGCCATGAAGGTCAGCTCGGCCCAGTTCATTCTGTGACCCTGGCTGGTCAATAGTGCCTCACATCCATCAATAGAGCTCTGATTCGTCATTAAATTTTTTAATTCGTAGCCGGCGCATATTATTCCCTTGAAAATAGAGGAATGGCCGTACAGATGCACACGTTACTCCCTGGGATTGATTTTGGATGGCAATCATCTTGACCTGCAGGCAGGGTGCAAGCAAGGGATTGGTGCTTGTCAACAGTCAACAATGGTTGCTGATTTGCTGTTGTTTTCAGTGTATATTACTTCCAGTTAAACTACATAGCTCATCAGCTGGGTCAGGAGGCCAGTTGCAGATTTGCATGGATAGACATTTTTCATAAAATCCTTTGCCTTTTCAACCTGCTTCAAGGCAGAGCTGAAAGAAATGCTTCTTTCACCACCAGGCTTTTTCTCTTATCTTTGTAACAGAAATGATATTAGCAAGTCTGATTCCAGAATTTAGTTTTAGTTGGAGGCTTAGAGTTTCTGTAATTTCAGCTAAACTCTGATCGGTTGTTGATTTAGAGCCAAATTTTGGCATCCATTTTCCAGACCGTCACGAGCAGTCCAAACGCTGGGAAGTCAATTCATATTCCATGGGAATTCTCTGGCTGTCCTGCAGACACACATGTCCACACACCCAAACACACAGATACACATGGACTCCCTCTCACACACACACACACACAGACACACACACAGACACACAGTGAGGGATGCTCACAGAAGGCTGTTAGCTTTGGCACAGACCAGGGAAGGGAAGAGAGACTGGAAATGCGAGGAGGGAATGTGGGAGGGTATATTTGTGAACAGTGAAAAAATAAAGACAGATCTACAGAAAAGAGGTTACAACAGTTTGTATACACAAATGTTCAAAAAGAACACACTGGATTAAAAAAGTGCTGTGCCACTGATTTTGAGAGAGAATAGAAACCAGAGGGGGAAAGTGTTTATGGTGATTGTTTTTTTTTTTTTCCACTAGTGACTCACTGAAGACACCACTGCAGTAAGAAAACAAGCTTCCAGTATCTATATTTTGCTCTATATTATTAATAATGAAAGCAATATAACATGTTTTGGCTTGTACCTTCAGTCAGACATACTGCTGCGGACATTCCCCCTCCTTTCCTTCTCCACTATTCTTTTAAAAAAAAAAAAATCATTTAAAATCGTTCATTTATACTTGTGGCCCCCCTCTTTTCTCTCTCTCCCGCTCTGCCTGTCACTGCGCAATGTGTGTAGGCAGCATTGTGATAGGAATAGATGTTCCCCCTAAGCGAGACCTGCAAGAGCCATTTGAAAAAAATCAGCTTAATGGAGAACAGTAGGTAAGGAGTGGGCAGCTTGTACTTTTTTGTTCTTTCTCTGCTGCTCCCACTGTCTGTCATTTGCTCCAGATCTCTGTCTTTTGCGCTCTCTCTCCCTTTCCCCGTTTTGTTTCCCTCTCCGTGCCCTCGTTCTCACCCCCGTCTTCGACTTGAGCTTGTCTTCCTCCACTCCAAATGTTTCTCTCTCAGGTGGCATATCCCCCCCTATCTTCCCACCACCTCTTCCTCACCTGCCACACTCTCCCTGCCTGGCCTCTCTGTGTCTATATCTGTGTCTATCTCTCGCACTCTCCACCCCCTCTCTTTGCTATATTTTTCTTTCACTTTTCTTTCTTTTATCTGGGCGCACATTCCTCTCCTCCCACACTTGAAATTCTCACTAAATGATTCCAAGTGTCTGGGCCCCGTGCCTCCCTGAGCAGGCAGCACAGCCACCACACACACACACACACACACACACACACACACACACACACACACACACACACGTACGCACAGTTACACCCACAGAAAGATGTACGTAAGCACACACAAGTATCAATCTGGGTGCTGCAGAAAGGGGATAACAAAGTTAACAAAAGAGATAGAGAAATGGGAGGTCTCTTTGTTCCATTCTGTAACAAGAATATCTGGCTTTTAGTAGATCCCAGTCATTTATTTTTATCAATCTACTCATTAACCATCCAGCTAGCAGACATATTCATTATTTTCTGTTGTTGTGTCCCAGTTCTATACTATACACTAATTCTAAGCAGGTTTTGAGTCTATCGTGTGTTCATGCTCAAAGAGTGGCACAATTAAGTATACTCAAGAGAGAGAACATGCATACTACTAAATCATATTTCTTTTTGCATGTGCTATTGATGTCCCACAATGCAATTCACTAACAGAAGCGTCAAAATATAAAAAAATATATATTGACAATGGTGGTGAGACAGCTCCAGGAATATCTCTAAAAACAAAAAGAAAGTATTAAGTATTATTAGTATTTTCATTATTTCAAAACATTTTGCTCTCTCTTTGTGAAGTCTGCATGGCAGCAGCATTCCAAAGTTGCAGAACACTGAGACTAAGAGTCCACAGCCGTGCTAGAGGCTCTGTGAGGCTATACTTTGAGCTAACATGTTTGCAATGACAATGATAACTGGTTGATGTTTAGTAGGTATAACCATGTTCACCATCTTAGTTTAGCGTGTTAGCATGATAGCATTTGCTAATTAGCACAAAGTACAGCTGAGGCTGATGGGAATGTCAATAGTTTTGCAGGTTTTTGGTCATAAACCAAAATAATGGCGCTAGATGAAAAGTTCATCCTGAGGGAAACATGAATGTCCGTACCAAATCAACCAACCCATCCACTAGTTGTCAACATATTTTACTCACAGCTACAAATGTCAAACTCATGCTGGCACTAACAAAAAAGTCAGGGGATTCATTAGGATTCATCATCTGGGGACCATGAATGTCTGTACAAAGTTTTATGGCAATTCATCAAATGGTTGTTGGGATATTTCAATGTGGATCAAAGTGGTGGACCGACCAACCAATGGACTGGCATTGCCATACCTAGAGCTATGCTGCTAACATGGCTAAAAACAGTATATTGTAGTAGCATCCTGGATAACAGCTTGTGTCTGCTGTACCAGGGCAACTTATATCGTTCTGCTTTCTCAGAAACCCAATCTTCTCCGACGTGAGCCACATATTTGTGTTTTTATTGTCTAAAATGTTGTTGTTTTGTAAATTAGAGCCAGCTAATAACAAAATATATTAAACCACAAGTTTTATTTTCATGGCTGTAATCATTTTTTTTATCTGATTACATGTCACATTTTTCATTTGGCAAATAACTCATTTTTGGAATGAAACTGTAAATAATGATGAAATTAGAATTCTTTTCTCCATCTTGCATCATGCTCCCTCCCTCTAGACTGCTGTTTTCTGCTGCCTGTTTCTGTATTCTTTAAGACATCAATAATTCAGGCATGAAGTTGAGAATGAATTATTCACATGCTGATGTCAGACATAAATGCACTGTGCTCATGTTATGGGCCCGTATCCCACTTTTAAATAGCCTACCAAAGAAAAGGCATCTACCTGGGCACCACAAAGTCAGCTCACATTTAAGCCACACTCCCACCCTCTTTCCTCCAGACTCTATTCCTCTAACCTCTCTGCATTCTTCTCCCTGTCAGCCGTCCCATTTTCACTCCCTTCATACACATTCAATTCTCCTTTCATTCTTTCTTGTCACCTAGATTACATGCATGTAGAGCGAGGCGCTTCTGTTTGAAAGAGACAACACAGGGACAAGGATAAGTAGTGGTGGCTGAAAAAGGGATTTCACTGCCTATCCTCTCAGCACACAATGCAAGCCAACAATCCTACAAACTAATCCCATCGCTGCTTAAAACTCGAGGTGTAAAAACATTGGGGGGAGCCAGGCAGGAAGGCAGGCAGGCAACAGTAGCAATATCAAACACTCTGTCATTTCCCTCACTTTCTCTGTTTTTCCCCATTTTCCCCTGTCATCCTCTCTTTCTTTCTCTCTCTTTTTCTGTCTGTTTCTCATTAAAACAGTGCTAGCGTGAGTCATAGGCTATTACTGTATTATCTAGCCTCTGGGTCTATTTAGACACACACTGCCTCCTTAACAACTGTTCACATTAATCATTTGATTCAGCATGACGCTAATTAGGATT
The DNA here is from genome assembly GCA_005408345.1 of Macquaria australasica. Taxonomy (NCBI): domain Eukaryota; kingdom Metazoa; phylum Chordata; class Actinopteri; order Centrarchiformes; family Percichthyidae; genus Macquaria; species Macquaria australasica. Next base: position 526,732 of record SEMN01000013.1, read on the forward strand.
TGTCAATACTATTAATCTGCTCATCCAGCCCTCATGTGGATTTGAATATCTCAGTGATTATGTAGACCAGCAGTTGATAAAGTATTACCTGTTTCCTGGCCAACACAAGCAAATGATGAGCAGCGAGGAGGGAAACCACCATTCAGACAGAAAATCCTGTTCAGGCTTTTGTGTTGGCAAGCGTTCCAGAGCGAGACATTTAGTGTGACTACATGCATAAGAGATATTACAACTAGAACAAACTCTGGTTATTGGAAGTGCAACGCAAACACATTAACATTACCTAAGCATGAAAGCTATTGGTGCTATCAGTGGTGAAAAAGGGAAAAGATTAAGCTAGCAACAAAGAAACCGCTTTCGTGTTTCAACTAAAGTGAATTTACCCCCTCTGTTTTGTACATTTGCTATACTAATACTTTATGCTGTATAAGACATTTGGACATTCTGCTGTCAAACTCACACAACAGGGGTTATTGGGTAATATGAGTATGGCTTAAATGTGTAACTTGAACTGTTAGCTTAATGTGTGTATACACAATAAAATGAGCAGTCAGGCATTAGCTGATCGGCATCAGCTACTTCATTCATGCTTCATAGTCACTACTGACTAGTGATGTCCAATCACATGTGTTTAAAAGGGGATTAGTAAAACCAGCAGAATCCTCATCGCTGCTCACATTCTTTGAGAGCTCCTTCAAAGAACAATACCTAATCTGCTATTTCAGTCAGGACACTCACGTCAAGATTTTAACCCTTTATTGCAAGAATATGCTTTTTAGTTTGCTCTGGAACAAATCTGAGAAAGCATGACACAGACTACCCCTGGCTAAACTGTAGCTGACGTGCGCCTCCTCAGAAATGTACCTAAGGAGATACCATGTGGAGACAACACTGTTTGAAGTTTCTGATGCCGGTAGAGATGGCTGGAAGTGATTTACAACATGATGGAAGTTGAAGAAAGGCTCATAATCTGCTCGTTCTCACTATCACACACCTAGCAAAGCCATTTTCACTACAAACCTTCTGCTCACCACGACCTCGCTCTCTGTGACAGTGAATAGGCCAATATTCAGTAATGAAACACGGTGAACCTTCCCACCACTGTAGGTATAACTTTACATCCATTTACATTCAATTAAAGTCAATTAAAAGAACAATTATGTAAATATTTGTGAATATTGTGATGGAACATGCTAGAGGAAGATATATGACTAAATGAGCTGAGCCAAAATGATATTAGCAAATACAAGTCCTGCAGAAGTAAAAACAGAAAAGAGCTTAAGAGCAACAAGAGAAACAGAGCCAAAGATGGAGCCGTGCGGAAGCTGCTTGAGAGATGATAGGCCCCAAAAAAAATCCACGCTGAAGGTTTCTCTACTGTGTTTTTCTCCTTTGGAGGACTAGTTTTGAAATGTACTTTACTCCACAGACGCGCAGATCTCTAGGGAGTGGGCTGAGGTGTGACAGAGCCAGACATTAAACAGAAGCTAGGCCAGGTTAGAGGGGCCAGGCGTGGGAGACAGGAGAGAGCCTGTGGGATAGAGCCCTGTGTAGGCACCAACTTAACCTGCCCCCCTCTCCCTCATCTCCAGTCCTATCTTCTCACCCACGCACTCTCCTCCATCCCCACTCCCCCTCGCTCCTCTCCTCTATTTTCTCTCCATTGTATTCATCACCCTCTGCCCACACTGTAAACTCCATGCTGAGACAGAGAATAAGAGCTGTGCTTGTGTGTTTTGCTAAAAAGTGACATGTAAGAATGCGCTACAGCACTCCCCCTGACTGCCGGCGTTTCCATTCCACACTGAGGACAATTTGAAGTGGTCTGTCCTGGTCTAAACAACATCAGCAGACATATACAGAGACAGCCAGGGAGGAGGGAGGGGAGGTAATCAGTCTCAGGCCAGTGTTTAGTAAATGCACATGGTGAGAAGAGGCATTCTTGCACACAATGCAGTGATAGAGGGGCCAAGTACAAGCTACCCACTCCTTACTTACAGTGCTCCACCATGGTAGATCTGGTAGAACAGGTACAGAATGAGTTTTGAATTTTTTGATGTTTAGGGAACAATTTTGTACTGATTCATCCTGAACTAAGGGTACAGTTACCAAGCTAAATACCTCAGATAAAGGAACATCTTTAGAAATGTGCTTGTTAAATTATAAGATTGATACTGCTCTCTCTGTCTGTACGGTAAACATTAAGCTACCACCAGCAGCTAGTTTTTATGCTATGCTAAGCTAACCAGCTGCTGGCTCCAGCTACATGTTTACTGTACATTCATTTCAGTAACAAAGCTAATAAGCGCATGTCCCAAAATGTTGTGGTCGCAGTTGGTGGGTGGGAAGCCAGTGCAGGATCATGTCCTTGTTGTGGCACTAGCAACTCCTTGTAGTTGGTCTGTCTACACTGTTTTCCAAATTTAGAGGAAAAGGGAAAAATACAAAAAGAAAAGTTTTCAATTTTCCCAGTGCTTTTATTGTTGTTTATAAGGTACACTTGAGGTACATAAGTGTCCTTTTGAAAGTACAAATGGAAGAGGTAGAAAAACAACAAGAAAGGATACTGAATTGTACTTTAATAGGGTACTGCCCCAGTGTCAGGCTTTTGTACTCCAAAAGGTACAAACCTAGTATACCTTTTACGTTTCTTTTTTCTTTTTTTTACTGAACTCTAGACATCAGTTTAAAGCCGCTCTAAAGTGAAGGTCATGCAGAAAGTGCTTGCGCCATGAGTTAAAGGCCTGTGGTTGATGTGGTCAGCAGTTACTCCTCCTCTTCTAAACCAAACACAAAGGGCAGTGAGCGCTCTTTACAAACAGGGACAGTACCTCTCTTCTCTTTCTGCTCTGCTGCTTTTACAACACAACCGTCACCTCAAAAGAGCATTGTTCAGGTCTACTCTCTCTCTCTCCTTTCTGCTTGCTGTTTTCACTCTTAATCTGTTACTACTTTAGACTTTGTTTTCATTCATGTGCACTCACTGGTCAGTGATTAATAAAGTCTCATTCTATCTGTCTTTTGCTTTCTTTGGGTATGTGTCAGCATAAAGTCTGTATATTGCAGATTATCATATCTGTTAGAGAGAGAGGGAAAGGCAAAGCAGGAGAAAAGGTCAGAGCCAATATGAAATGGCCCAGAGCCACAGTTTGGAAAGGTTTGGCGAGACACCGCTTGGCTGTCACCAAATCCAAATTTAGCACAAGGCTCAGGAAATAACCTGAAGAGCAAATGTTCATCTTTATTATTCCTGACCAGCTCCTCTGTCGTATGTGATTACGTGCTGGATTCTCAACAGTACGTCACATCTGCACCCAGTGCCCTTTGCCAGGCCAGGCAGCCGCTCATGTGTGGCATAATCCCCAGTCTACTGGCCCAAGGCTGTTCAGGTTGTCTGCAGGTTGTCTGAACTTGTTCTAAATATGCTTGTGTGTGTGTGTGTGTGTGTGTGTGTGTGTGTGTGTGTGTGTGTGTGTGTGTGTGTGTGTGTGTGTGTGTGTGTGTGTGGCCCAGTGTGAGTGCTTCTATGCCACTCTGATCCCTGTCAGGGCCTTAAGCCAAGCCCGCGGCAGGTCCGGCAGCAAAACTCATAAAACTCTAGAAGTCTTTCCCAGCAATGAGACATGAACTGACACGAGAGAGAAAGAGAGTGCTGGCAGTGTTCCTGCTCGCTGGTACATTGGTGTTTTTCTACAGTCAGGAGGCAGCAGGTTGGCTGTCAGCACAGGACTCCCCCCCTCCACAATCTGTGTCCATAAAGATGAAGGCAGATAAAAATGCAGCGTGATGCAGCTCGTATAAGACGCAAACTCCGCAGACCTGCATCAGCAGAGCTATGTCACTGACGTCACGCAGTGATAGCTCACACCTCTCCTGACATACTTTCTGAAGCATGCCCTGTGCCAAAACCACACACATACACACACACACACACACACACACACCCAAACCCACATCACACAAAGTAGAATAGCAGGCCTTGTTCCATCTCTGCTCTGTCCAAGGGGAGACGAATGATGGAGTGGAAACATAAACAGCAAAATCAACCATAAGGAGAGAGGATGAGAAAACTATTGGAGGAGGGAATATAACTCACTTTGTTATGACACAAAACAACAGGCGGGGTGAAGAGAAAACATACAAAACTTGGGAATAAGAGACAGGAAAATGTTCAAATGAAAGGTAAATAAAGCCTGACAGCTAGAATAACATCCACAGCAGTTCCTTGACCGTACATATGCTCCTCTGGCAAGAGCCTGCAATATCAATTTATGTTAGCAATCAAAAGCTCATAGGTGGAGAAGGAAATGGAGCTTCCTGAAAAATGACCGAAGTAATGATTAAAGGAATAGTCTGATATTTTGGGAGATACGCTTGTTAGCTGTCTTGCTGAAAGTTAGATGAGAAAATAGATGCCACTCACCTGTCTATTAGATATAAAGCTACAGCCAGGAGACAGTTAGCTTAGCGTGGCACAAAGACTGAAAACAGGGGGAACCAGCTAGCCTGGCTCTTTGTTTATGTGCCTTTCTGTTTACCCTTACAACATAAATTAAGTAAGAGTTTAAGTATTGTTGATGTTTCCTACTGAATTACTGCTGAAAGGAGTTTTTGGAATAATGGTGAAGGCCGTTTCCTTGGACAGGGATCAAGTTTGTCCGGTCGGAGTTGAGATATGGGTGACAGCTGGGCCTCCCACAGCAAACAGACAGCACGCTGATGTTTCCCGCTGTCGTAACACTCACGGGACCAACCCAACATTTGGCCTGCCGAGTCTGCCCAGCAACAATTAATGCTGAAATGTATGCTATGGCGCACAGGCGGTGTCATTTGCCATGCGTTTCAATCTCTCTGGATTGATTGGAACAAAATCAATGTTGTTCAGGGACTGACTGCCAGCATTTATAGAGTTGTCAGTGCAGCCTTCCTGTAGGGGAGTGGCGTGGTGTACAATGGCCGTGTGGATGGTTTGTTTAAGGCTGGAGGCCTGTGGGTGTTGACACAGCTGCCAAGGGAGCGGGGATGAGATGAGGGAGACAGAGAAATTTGGGTAAAACCACTTTGAGCGTCGGGGTCAGGGGTAATGATGGCGAGATGGAATGATGATGAGCGGAGAGGGGAAGTGAACATGTGTGCCTAAGTTTCAAACTGGGAAACACATTTGACTCTCAGAACATGATTTTGGTTCCTAAAAATACAACTGCCAAAACTTATATGCTGTGCAGATGGAGACTTTTGTTTCTATGTGTGGCGTACATGTGTCTGTGTGTGTGTTTATCTAGAGTTGTGTTGAGGAAGGACTGTTTTTATCATTATCAGGATTTATCCTTCAGGGTGACCCCTGGCTCTCTGATCAGCAAACTGTTTTGTGCATGTGTGTGTGTGTGTGTGTGTGTGTGTTACTGCATGTGTGTGTCAGGGATTTGCTTGTCCTCATCAGGATTAAAGGGCTTTTCAGTGAGAGGAAGCTATAACGCTACTTAACCCGTGTTGCCTTAACCCTGCAGCCAACGACCTTTGTCTGTTCTCCAATCCTTGTACTTCCTGTTTCACACAACACAACTCTTGTCTCAGAAGATATGACAGTGTACCAGAAAATGCATGTGACAATGGCCTAACAGTGAAAACACACTGCGACCGCTTTTATGTAATGGGAAACACATTGAGTCTTACATGAATGATGAGACACAGGAGAGTAGTCACAGTAACCACAGTGCCTGGTTTTGACTCAAAGGCTGTAAGCAAAAGGAGAATTCTGTCTTTTACTTAGATGATCTAACTGCTTTTTATTATGCAGTTAAATCAACCCCCCGCACACACACACACACACACAATAAGGAGAATGCAGTCTTGTAGTCATAGGAGTCAGACGTTCACTGTTCCAAATACCAGGGGGCAGAAACTCTAGCAGTGGAAAGACTAGTCAGACCCAACATACTTACATAACATCACTCACACAAATGAGCCCATCTCAGGAAACTGCAGCCAAACAGTCTCATTGTACAAAAGCCTGCAAACAGGCCTGTAAAGGTCAAAGCATTAGTCAGCTTTAAAAACGCACTATTATACAGCATGTTAATACTGTGTTATTTCTGTAATTGCAGTGTCATTAAACAGACATAAAAGATCTGACAAAGTCATAAATTACAATGTTATTGTAGATCTATGGGTCTTAAGGAGTAAACAGTGACTATTAAAGGCTCTAAATATGTCATTAAACAGACATAAAAGCTGTATAAGCCTCATTAGTCACACTTTTGCAGACAGATCATGATGAATGAATCTGTTAGAAGTCTGTTAGAGTCAGATAAGACATACAATATTGACTTTACTTTTATTACTTCTGATGTGTATTTATATTGTTATTTTGATTTCCCAATTGCTTTATGTGTTGATTTATGCTGTTTTTGTGACATTTGTAGAGTTTCCTATGTATTTGGACGTGGGAACTATGATTTTAAACTGCATTTCCCATGTGCACTTGCATGTTAAAGCATATTCTACTTGATGTCATCATAATCAATTAAATGCTTGGCTTTATTATCTAATTCTTGCATTGTTCAGGGCCTTCCTTTCTCTCTCTTTTTACAGGCTTATGCAGCATCTGAGGTGTTTTTGAGGGATCGCTGATTATTCATCAATATGGTTGCTATGACAGTTCTTACAGCGAAATACCAAGGTACCTAGATAATTACCTATCTTAATTTCTGCTGATGACAGACATCACCCGTAGCTACACCACAATCCAAAGTTTTGATTGAATGAAAACAGCTATGGTGGTATGGGACCAGAATTATTACTCTCAGTCAAATTAGCCTCTGGAAACTAATGTAATTATTTAGCACTTCAGTGGACCATAGAGGTGGGGGGTGGGGTGGCATGCTTGAGCTGACATGATTTCATGCAGAAAATTTATTCAACTGTCAATATCATTTAGATATGTCCGGGTGAACACTGGAGGCTGCGAGGAGGGGGGTCACAGATTGCAGCTCAATCATAATGACTTTGTCTTCAATCTTCACTTCTTTGATGCTGAGGGCATGTCTGTATCCACTGTGCATGTATGTGTTTGTACAGTATGTATGTGGGGGGGTGGAGATTGAGCGAGCAGGCAGACAGAAAAAATGGTCTTTAATTTGATATGAATATAAAACAACAAGGGGCGGCACGGTGGTGCAGTGGTTAGCACTGTTGCCTCACAGCAAGAGGGTTCTGGGTTCACACCCGCCGGCTGGCTGGGGCCCTTCTGTGTGGAGTTTGCATGTTCTCCCCGTGTCCGCGTGGGTTCTCTCCGGGCACTCCGGCTTCCTCCCACCATCCAAAGACATGCAAGTTAGGTTAATTGATGATTCTAAATTGTCCGTAGGTGTGACTGTGAGTGTGAATGTTTGTCTGTCAGCCCTGTGATTGACTGGCGACCAGTCCTGGGTGTACCCCGCCTCTCGCCCAATGTCAGCTGGGATTGACTCCAGCCCCCCGCGACCCTCTAAGAGGATAAGCGGTATAGAAAATGGATGGATGGATAAAACAACAAAACCCACTGATTTCTTGTAGTGACAAATATGTTTTGAGTTGTTTGTGCTTGAATGATTTTATATAGTTGAGAACTATCGTGCCAAATGCATCTTAAATTAATCCAATATCCTTTTCAGGTACTCTGAAAGCACTTGTCATCACTCCCTGATGACTAAGGGACGGTAAAATCAATCTCACATTCCTCATCTCACCATTTCATCTCTGAGTAGTCAGTGCCACTCCCATCATCTCGCCGAGGACAACATGCCTTCTTTCCACTCCAACCGTGAACTCTTTTTGAACCCATGCCTTTGCAGAAACAAAGGTATGACATCAGAGTGAAATAAAATACAGGACAAAGAGATTTTTATTCAGAGTGATCAGTGACCTGGACAGCAACAGTAACTATCTTCCTGGTCTGTGAGTTCAAGGCTGGCCAGAATGAACAGAGAGAGACAAGGATCAACAGAAGATGGAGGGAAGCATGCAATCTCAGACTCTTACAAACACTGTAGTGCTGATGCTAGGAATTGGAGAATTACAAAAACAGAGAGAGGAGGAGTCGGTGTACAGACAATGACTGGAGTAGTCAACAAAGCAACCCTCTGCTAGAGAATGGATTCTATCTATCATTTGCATGTTTAAGCTTGGAGCGTTAAAACCCACAAAGAGATATTTGCATTCTCTTTGCAGTCATTTGCAAAGGCAATTCAGGAATGACAAGAGTGTCTGTTGTGAAAGAAGGATGCCTCCTGTCCATTGTCAGTTCAGGATTTTTCTCAGAGCCACCTCATCTTTAGACTGATGGATTCACATGTCGTGTCTAGTGTGCATTCCACTTTGTCTAACTTAACTATATATGGGGGTTATGTAAGGCAGTAAGGGATGTGTGTGTGTGTGTGTGTGTGTGTGTGTGTGTGTGGAGGGGTACTACTTTGTTCCCTCAGGCTCTGTGAGCGTCCTGACAATTATATTCAATTATCAACGCGTCCGGCAGAGTACAAGGAGGAGGGATGGAGGGGACGACGCCTCAGAAGTGAACCGAGGGAGAAAAAAGCAAGTGGAGGTGAAGATGAGATATTGTTAAAAGAGGGAACAGTATGAGCCCCCAGGCTGTCCTATAAACAGACAGGACTCTGCATGTTATATGACTGTGAGAGTGCACTTTGTTATACTGCGCTAGAAACACACAACCAGTTAGACAGTTAAAACATATATACCTGCCGTTTGGTTCCTCCCACATTTGAGAGGAAGACAGATGGTGTTCATGTGTTGACACTTTAAACCTGCAGTTTCTACCCCGGAGACTTCTACCTTAGGTATGAAGTAATAATGTTAAAACAACAAAAGTTGTTGTTTCATTTTAACAGACTGCTAGACGTATTTTCTGGGCTGTGCTGTTACTGTATCACCTACTCCAACAGTTAACTTCAACTTTGGAAAAGACGGAAGGTAAAATCCTCAAGCATCTGCAGTGGCGTGTCCAGACTTTTTTGACTGGGGTGACCGGCTCCACTACTCATACCTTATACTTTAATTACTAACATTACAGTATCTTACAGTTTCTTACATTCCTGTTTTCAGAATTTTAATTTAAAAGATAAATAGACTGACCAATCACAACACAATAAAGTGGCACCATACAAATGTAATATAAAGCTTCCATACTTTATTATTTATCTCCAACAGCCGGCTGCATACAAAATATAGCAATGCACATTCAAAAATACACTCACAGTATAAAGTACCAATAAATAAATAAGTAAATGTGTGGACAAAATATTTTATTGACAAAATCATAGTTTAGCATAATGGGGTGGCACCTGGGGTGGCCAGTCAGATTTCAGGGGTGGCCAGTGCTACTCCCTGGACACGCCCCCGAGGCTCTGCTCCATGAGATAAATTTTACTTTCATAAAACTCCATTAAATACTCATGTTTCAATAGCATTTTGAGCGGCATGCCAACAATGGACTGAACAGGAACCGCCAACGACCGAGCGATCTGCCTACAGATGGTGAACCGCGACCTGGCTGATCTCTTGCTAGCTTGGAACTACATTTTGGGGCCAAAATTCCACTTTTACAGTATCATGTGTTTCAGAATTTTATTGAATGATGCTTTTCTTCTGATTTCAATGACAGGAATCACGGCGTTTGATGATTTAAATCATAAGCTAGGAAAAGTAATTCCTTCTGAGTTTAATTAGCTACTCCACAGCACTTTCACATCCAGACCGTGGAGGCCAGACAGAAGCGGTACGGTAATGTTCTTTTTTTCCCAAAGCCTGTGTCACAACATTTCAGACTAGTGCTTTGAGTCTGAATAACTTCCACATTTACACAGACTACTTTCATCCTTTGGAGGGGGCGACTGCTGACCATGATTAACCTAACATCTCTGCTTTCACTGTCAGTGTAGGTGGCGCTTGAGAGCATGACACATAAATCAGCCGCCTGATTCGTATACTTTATTATGTGAAGGTTTTTTATCCAATAACACATATTTGAAAAAATCTGACAATTTATTTATGATTTAATAGAGCCGTAGTGTTTTTGGCTATATTAGGCAATATTAGCCCACATTACTGTGATACATTTTGTCATTGCTTTCTGTGTATACTGGGTTACTTTTTGTTTCTTCTCCTTTGCTGCATCTGTGTTGTTTTTTTTTTTGATTATATGACAAATATTTCCATTATTACAATTAATTTTAAAATGATCTGTCAAAGTGCTACATTTCCCTACTCCTTTATTCACACTCCCTGTCAATACCTACAACACACAAGGCCAGATCCACACATTGGTAGTTGCTGTTGATAGTTGGCATTGTGTTTGTATAATAAGGCATGGAGTATTTTAAAAGGGTTTGCAACCTTGACATTAGCAGTGACTTTGAGCTACAAGAACAAAAGCAAAACACGCGACTAAAAGCAAACAAATATTTGGTAAATCACTACAAGGAGACTGAAAAGTATGTGTTGTATGTCTGCACTAGTGAAATACTTATTTTCTGAAAATGATCAGCATTTCAATTGTATCTGATAACATATACAGCATCTCATTCAATCAAATGTTGTAGTTCTTAAAAAGGAAACTGCTGAAAGTGATGCACTGCAGTGTGAAGGTTACACAGTAGCAAGGGATTATGGGATGTGTACTGATGTCAGGTAAGGTGATCAACAAGCCAAAAAAGTTGCTGTAGTCTTTTTGTAAGTATTACTTGATATTGTTAAGTGAATTCATGAAATCTGTACTTTAAATCCCAAGTGCACACTTTGGCATGGAAGAGTGAAAAATTGTAAATTCCTCGCACTATCAATTTCCCACTTTTTTCCTTTCCCTTTCCTCTCCTTCAGTTTCTTTTACTCTTTTCCTCCGCACTGTTTTCTTCTCTTATTCTTCCACCCACACTAATCCTATTTTATTCAAGACATACTGTATAATATAACACAATATGCAGGACCTTGGCTCTGAGAGTGTTTCTAAGGGCTTCCTCATTGGCTAAGCCCCAGTTAGGCTTGAGTAGTCCATCGTCTGAACCATCCACCATCTCTCATCCACCTGAGGCCATTGTGGGTGCTGACAGTGGCTGCAGCCAGGCTTGCGTCACTGGAGGGCTGAGAAAGCAACGTAAATGTCAGAGGAATTAGCTGCCTTGTCGGCGCCCACAGAGCCCGGCATGACAATGGGTGGGAGAGGAGAGAGGACAGTGGGTACAGTAGCTTTAGAGCATCCATAAGCCGTACGAATCCATACTGCTCTCAACTCACCTCTACTTCTCCCTCCCTCTCTGCTTGTTTTTCTTTCCTGTCTGTATTTCTCTCTCTTGCCAACTCATTTCTTCCTTGCTTGTCCCCCCCCACCCTCCCCGTTCGCTCCTTCCCTTGCTCTCTTTCTGTATCACTGTCTCGCCCACCTCGCCTCTGCCCGCAAGCAGTTTGGAGCAGATTATAGCCCTGCCACCCCCACTCGCCCATATACACAAACATTCACTCTGGCGCTGACGCACACACACACACACACACAAACACACATATAAATGCACACAAACACACTTCGAGACTTTGTGTATCTCCGCCACCTACAGTGCCACTACATCATCCTTTCCCAGCGGCGCTCAAGCATGAACTTGTTTAGAACATCCTGTCCGGTCCAAATGTGGTCAGACATGTGACAAAATGCCCCTGCAAGCCAAATAACCAAACATACCCATTATCAAAGTCAAACACACACCTCCTCTGACAGTTAAGGTTAAGGAAAGTGATATCAGGGTGAACCGCAATGCAACCAGTGATTAGATGTCCAACAGAATCAAGCTGTTTTTGTAATCACATGTTTACTGGGTGTAGTGGTAAAGCAACCCCACAATTAAGACCCATGGACTCTTATGTAATTGTGGCTGGACAGTCTGTCAGAGAAAAATGAAAGTTTTTTAGAGCAAAAAAAGAATGCATCTTTAAACACCACTTATCATACAGTTATAATCTTTCTTTCTCTTTTCTCCTGCTCCATGCACAGATTATAAATCTAGTAAACCTTTTGGAAAGTATTGCAGTGTGAAGTAAAACCTTTTCTATTAAACCTATTGCATGTCCATGATCATGTTGTGCGTTTTTATTGACTTTCAACCAGGCTAATGTAGACACTCTTAACAGTTTCTTGATGGAGCAATCATCATGTGCTGTACTGAAAGGGGGCAACAATGCAGAGGCAAAGCAGGCACCGGGGTGGATTTTTGGCAAGGGGAGGAGCCTTGTTGTGTGTGTCTGTGTGTGTGTGCATGTGTAAATATGTGTGCTTATTTCTGTTTTGTTTTTTTTGCAAGTATGCATGAGCTCCTCTTTGTTCCGTCTGCCATTCTGGGCCCTGTGTAGCCGGTGTGTGCTGCACACTGTACGGCTGAATGGGGACTGCGTGGGCCTGACCTGCGATCTCACCGCCCACCACTCACATAGACACACAGCCCGGGCAACTGCCTCTGTTTTAGCCTGCAAGAAAGAGTGTGCGCTCGTGTCTGTCTGTGTGTGTGTGTGTGTGTGTGTGTGTGCATTTGCAGGGTAAATACAAATCATCCCTTACTTTTCCTCAATGTCTTTCTTTCCCTCTCTGTGTGTATGTGTCTCTCCCTTATCATTAGTGTTTCTACATCCTCCTCAGGGGACAGCGAGGACTGCAGCTGTCCCTATGACAACCTCAGTGCTATTGTCAATCACCATGGCTGCCTTATCCTCCTTGGTTTATATTCTATATAAGCAGCTTCCTCGGCTTTGACAGGTGTGCAGATGGTACGTCACATAACTGTATAGCTCACATCAACAAATGCACGCCACATTACTGCCGCACTGATATTTACCTATTCATGTTGTGCATCTCTGACAGTGTTCTTGTCATCTGCTTGCCACTTCTGGTCTTATTTTTGTTATCATTAGTACATGTTCTGCGTGTTTGTGTGCTGCAGCATTAAATGGATAATGATAGATTCATTGGTTCAACCCACTTATGGAAGTATAAAGCACAATAAGAAAACTAACTTTGTCAGATGTAACTCTGAGAATAACGATTGCTGTTGATGCATCTAATCCAGTGGCGATGCACATGCGTGTGTTTATGTGAGCAAGTGTGTGTGTGTGTGTGTGTGTGTGTGTGTGTGCGCATCCCGAACTCTACAGTCTGTTGGTAATGAGTGCCCTGAGCGCTCCCTACTACACCTAACTGATCCAGTAATTGCTTTTCCTCCTCTGCATTTATCATCATCTGCCCGGCCTGTCATGTTAGCTGAGCTGAGCTGAGCTGAGGTGGACAGAGAGGGGTGTAGGACTGCGAGGCAGAGAAGATGGTGTGTATGTCTGGATGTAGCAAAGGTATCGGTCCACTGCCTCGGGCGACGGGGAGGTGCGGGAAGGAGGAGAGGGAGAGAGGACAGGGGAACGGGGCAGAGAGGGCAGTGATGTAGCGGTTAATATAAACTATGACCTCCAGCTGGTCATCTTCAGAAGGCAAATAACCAACAATTACATTTGCATGAAAATATTATGTTTTTCTTCATATCCTATTCTTATTTTATGCCTCTATCCTTTAAATGACATCAGTTTGAAACTACTTACTGTGATGTATGCTTGAAATCTACATAATAAAGGTTTATGTCAAGTTAAAAAGTAGGTAGTTTTGAGAATGAAGGCTTTTTGTCAGCTCAGATTGCTGGTTAGAGCTTGTAGATAATGACCACCATGAAAACTGAAGTGACAGTCTGAATGGCTCCCGATATTTGTAGGTTAGAGTCAGGGACAATAGTTGGCATGAACACAAAATGCATATATAGTGTATACACTCACAGAGAGAGACTGCCCAGAAGATTTAAACAAATAGCCTCCTTTTTGCAAGGCCTGCAAATGAGTGGTGTGTGTGTGTGTGTGTGTGTGCGTCCATGAGAAAGAGGGAGCATACTGTATGTGGGGGAGGGCGTGCTGCTGCTGCTAGTGGGGATATGATGCTGATGAGGTCTGTAATGGGAGTGAACAGGGAGCGTGAGGGGAATAGATTGGGACTTCATTGGCAGGCCGACTCTCCCTATGCACTGCAGTATGCTTGCCTATTTATTCCCCCATTTCAATGCGCCTTTGCTTTGACCTTTCTCCAGCCAATGACAGTAAAATCACATTGCCACTAGAGAGCTACACACCAGCCTCTGAGCACCCCTATATGATTTGCTCATTTATTTTTTCCCTATCGTTCCCCACAGACACACACACAGGCCGAAGCTTCATTGATGGGTGGGCACTTCAGACTGAAATGAATTGTACCTATGCCATCATGTAAATGATCACAGCTTTGACTATGCAAATTCAGGGGCAGAGAGAATGAGGCGCAGTCCAGAGAGGAGGGTGATTAAGAGAAGACATCAATTCATATTCAGGCTCAAGGATCATCCATGTATATGCTGATGCTTTGTACACAACAGAGGGGGACACGTCACACATTAATAATTCAAGCACAAGCAAATATAATAAAATAATATATATAATATTTATATTATTATAATTTATATATAATAATAATACATAAATAAAATAAAATATAATATCATTGGTGTCACGTGAAAACCTTGTATGAAAACCTTGTATCTTCAATTTTGATGTTAATGTTTCATGTAATTGAAGGATCACATGATCCTCACTGGATTAAGACCATTCTTTGATTGTTGGATTTGGCTCAATTTGGCTTACAGTCAAGATTAAAGGATGGTGATATTCTATGTTTTTCTTATTGACAACAAATTCCATGAAAAGACCAAACCAAAGTATTACCTATGTATCCAAAAAACACATCGGTGAGCCACACTGTTGCTGTAATGGCTAGGAGACCAAATCCACTCCTGAAAATAGTCCCCAACAAATACACATTTTACTCCTGTTTCACTAACATACAATGCCTAGCTGTTTTAGTAATTGATTTAGCCTTTTTTCCTTTAGTATGTATTTGTCACATTTTTTTAAAGGGGAAGCATGCCAATTTTAAACATTACAGCCTGTTTACAGGTCTTAGGGAGTACTACTGCATATGTGAAAAAAAGTTGTATAAAACCATTTGCCGCTCCTGAGGGAGCTGCGTGAGATCTGATAAATTCCCATAAGTGATGTCACTTGAGTCAGTGACGGATGGGGCTGAAGACTACACGTTTGAAAAAGAAAATAAATCTCGGGGTGTGGTGTGGAGTGAGGCTACAGTAGCCACTACTAGCATAACACACCTAAATGTCCAACCCAATTATCTTCAGTCAAGTTGCATTGTGGATAATGTAGGCACCTGGTTTCAACAAGGAAGAAGAATGTGTGGAATAAAGAAGACAAAAAAAAAGTGTAAATCATGAGTCCGACAATGTCAGAGTGCAATGCTTTATGTTTTAGGTAGGAACAAATGGGCTTGGGACTGAGTGCCACACACAAGCAGGGTAAGTCTAAAGTATTGACAGATGGACTAATGCATTGTTGGTTTTGGTCTTTTCATGGGATTGGTTCAAAATAACAAATGTAGAATATCGCCAGCTTTACCTTTTCAAAAAGGGATTTTCTTAGCTCTTGAAAAACTGAAATAGTGGTTTTCATCAAAATAGTAGCAGCAAAGTAACATTGACACAAAATGAAACTCAAGTCCAGTCTGTGCTTTTCATCAGTGTTGTCTTGAACAACAGAGGACTACACATATAAGAGAGCACAATTGTAGCGTAAACAAAGACAAAGACAATGTTCTGTAATAGGTAATAGTCCAGATGGTGAAACAACCATATTCAGAAACAAACATGTTGCCCAGCATGGCGGCCTCAAACAAAAAGAATACATTCAGCCAAAAAGCAGATGGAAAACACTCCCTCCGTCTCTTCTCCTCCCTCATCCTTTTTCCTCCCGTCTCTCCTCCCCTCTTCCTAAGCCCTCACACACACGCACATGCACACACACACTACCACCACCATCGTCCTCCCTTTCCCCCTATTCCCCACAAATCCATCTTCCCATGCGGTTCTGTGGAACAGATGCAGGCAGCACAGCAGAAATTGAAAAGGGTTAAGCAGTGTTCACCCATGAAGCAGGCAGAAAGAAAAGGCAGGAAGCATGAGATGACGCTAAAAATAAATGTATCCTTGGGTGAGAGAGAAATACTCAAAGGTCCTAAAATAGCTAGTCAAACAAAGGCATGAATAAACTAGAATGAGTGTGAGAGGTTTTATGTTTTTTTTTCCAAGAGGAAGCCCCTCTTCTCTCTCTCTCTCTCTCTCTCTCTCTCTCTGTGCTTTCTCACACAGCGACTCCCTGGTTGCTAGGTTACGACACTTGTGGCCGCCATCCACAGTCTGAAGGTGCTTTTTGCATCTGCAAAAGGCAGCCTTCTTTTTCATCCATCATTTGAAATTTAAAAGAGCAGAAATGGAAACACGTGCATTGTCAATTAGGGGAACACCAGGCACAGTATGAGGGACATCCTACAGATCAATTTGTACAAAGACGGCTTGTGTTTCAGATGTACCATGGAAACAGAGACGACTCTTAATTACCTCAACTAACAGCCACAGCGGGAGGACTTGAAGGGAAGTGGAAAATTTCAAATCCTGCTTGTTTGTTCATGTGTATCTGTTATTAATAGTGAATATCAATGCCAATTTTGACTTTTTGTCCATAACTGAGGCAACACCATACTATGACCTGAAGTTATTTTGTAACACCAGGTGCCTTTTCTCTTAGATGAGGAAACATTTGATTAAAAAGCAGCTTTTTCCCAAAGAAAAATCATATAAACCCTTCATGTATCCATCTTCTGCTTTGTCATGCTTTCGGCACAAAGTGGTGACCTATTTTACAGTACCTCAGGGAAAGTACCCGCAGAAATAGATGAAATTAGGTGAACTAAGGACTGACTCATACACCTGATTTTTGTGGGGCAAAATAGCCCTTAAATCCTCACCAAATGTCACAGTTCATATACAGCTGTTTCAGAGGGTATAAATCCTGCCTTATCTGAAACACAGCGCGAGAAGCTGCTCATCAGTATGGTAAAGGTCATTGTGCTTTGCTGATGGATCATGTGCCAAGTATCATATCGAATACGAATGAACAGCGCAACTGGTATTACACATAGGTCATTTCCAAGCACATTTATCAATGCATCCACTTGGCCTGTGTAAACATTTCTTGTAACTCCTCTCACGCTCTAACTCACTCACTCCTTCTGCAAAAACACAAAACTGGGAAAATTACATAGAAAGTACAACAAATAATAAAACTGATACTCTTCTAGTAGACTCATAATGGCATAGATTCATATTTAACACAGCAAAGAACAAGAAAAGTAACATGAGTTCTCTGAAATAGATTAGACTAGATTTCTTTGATTACAAAATCAATACAGTAAGAAGTTAACAATGTATTCTAGTTCAGAGACTGGGTTTGTAACCTACACCATGCTTAGGCCATTATTTCAAATGGTGCAGAACCAAAATCTAAATGTCTTTTTCTTTCCAAACATGTTACGCAGTAAACCAGCGAGTCATTATTTATGAGTTATTTGCAATCACATAACTGTATTCGATAACTCCCCAGTGTTGCACACAAACTCACAAAGAGGCGCTCAAACACAAAGGCACAGTGGAAAATGTACACACACCCTTGCCCATTAGGGACTCGAGTTCAAACAAGTCTACACCACAGGGCAGGGCCTATATTTCATCAGGGAGGGAGGGTCAAAGTTGAGGCCCCAAGGACATGCCGTTTCCTCTCCCTCCCAGGGTTCCAGAGGGCGAGGCGGACATTGTTTACTGGACATCAAGTCTCCCTGGTCTCCCTCTGGACAGGAGGGAGTTGGCTTGCTTTTAGAGCTCGGCCAGTCAAGGTGATTTAAACCACCTAAAGCCCAGGCATTATGGACCAGGCTTGGCTCCCCATTCCTCCAGTTCCTGTCTTTCATTCGTCCCCCAGTAAAAAGATCACAGTCCTTGTGTTTCAGTGTTTTCAGGAGGTTGTTATTGTGTCCTTGGGATCTGATTTACAGGGCAACCTTGTGTGCTGGGAGCTACTTTCATTGGTATGTTCTTCTGTCTTTAATTGTGGGCTGTTGTACGGTGGCCCTGGGGTGCAAAACACAACATGTCAGAAAACACATGAACAATACACACAAAAAAGACATTATTTCAAAAACCAGCAGAGGTGTAGTATATATATGTAGTGAGGTGAAAAGGTAAGGCTGCGAAGGTTGAGGTGGTGGATGGGTGCATAGTAAGTCCAGGAGACTGGAGTTTGTGTCCTACAATTAATCATGATTTTCCCCTAACTTTAACCATACTTTATTTGCCTTCCCTAACGTTAATCATACCATAGTTGCCATGTGCAGATATTATGCAAAACAAGAAATTTTAAATTGTTTGCACTGAATCTAAAAACACATTTAACGTAAGGAGAATCCTCTAAAAAAGACTTTGAGCAGTTGGAAGGAAAGCTAAGGTGCACTCTGTTTTGTTTGTGCCCCTCACAGGTTGTCGCACTACATTTATAGCTCCTAAAGTGGTGCCATCCTTCCTCTGAGGATTATTTATTAATGTATTTATTTATAACGGTAAAATGTGTGGTTTTGAAATAAAGAGTAGATTAGACATACACTGGTTTGTAACCCCCAAATACATGCATACAGAGTCAAAGAGGCAGGCTACCTCTTGTTTCTCATGATTAACATTTACATACTTAGCTCTGATATGGCAGTTATTTACTTCTGATACCACTAGCCTGGTGCACGACTAAGTGGTTCTTTTCCCGAGCAATGTGTCCCCACACATTGTTTTTCTAGTTCAAGTCCTGGTAGCTTGTTTAAATTATATCATAGAGAATGAAGCTTTTTACTGCTACAATCAGCTTTTCCTCCACTTTGTTTAAACAACTTTTATGTAGTTGAGTTGGGGCAATAAAACAACTTGTGAGGGAATGAAAATGATTGGCTGTCTCCTGGTTGAATCTTTCTCAACTTCCCCACCTTGCACTGCTGGGTGACTTTCGAGTATTGACTTGCTGTGGGCAGAGCCAGTATATTATTTTAATGTTCACTTCACAAGAATGGCATCCTGTTACGCCTCCTGTGTTTGAGTCCTTTTGTGTGAACAGGGGGGTATGGCATACACTGCCTCTGCTCCATGAGATAAATTTTACTTTCATAAACTCCATTAAATCCTAATGTTTTGATCGCATTCTGAGCGGCACGCTGACAAAGGACCAACCAGGGGCCACTAACGACTGAACGATCTGCCTACAGAGGGTCACGACAAACTGACATGTTTTTTTTTATTTAGCGGTTAAGTATGAACCAGCAGAACTTAGTTCAATTTCCATTGTGGGAAAAGAAATCACTACTGAATATCTTTGCATCTCCTGTTGACTGTGTGATTTTTAAATGATACATCATATAAGAATTATGAACTTAATAACATACCATACTTCCCTACAGCTGGAATTGAACCCAGATCATCTGGGTGAAAACCAGGAATCCTGACCACTAGTCCATAGAGGACACAGGGGTGGTGTGTGTTTGACTTGTGAATGAAGATGAAATTTGCAAGACAGTTTATCATATTTACACCACTCAAAAGTCCAGAAAATGTATCTGTAGTGATTACTGTAACTTCAGAGCACCCAAAAACAAATTTTTATGGGGAAAAAAATTGGTCTTTTTGTTTGTACAAATTATTCCCACACCAGGAATTGTACCCAGACCACCTGGGCATGAAACATGAATCCTGACCACTAGACCACATGGTACAACAGCCTAGGGACATCATGTGAATCTTGAACTGATACGACTCAACAGCCAGGAAGTCCATCTGTTGATTCCTGCATGAACCTGCACATCACTAACAGCTCCCACCCCGGGTCCACATTGAAAAATTAAACTTTAAGCTTCAACTAGTGCAATAATGGTCCTGATCCAGGATCCAGGTCATTCTGCTAATCATGTTTGGACTGTTCTTCTCTGAACACCACATTTAATTATCTTCTCATCTAATGTAGCCCAGAAAGTTCTGGTAGTTCTGCTGGTTGAGGAGCAGGTTTGGTAACAGAGAAGTTGTGGATTCAAATCCATTTTTTTCCCTTGGAATAAAAAAAGAAAAAGCACTTACACCATCTTCTCCAAAAACTTGAGTTGAACCCAGACCACCCAGGAGTTCTGACCCCTAGACCATTTGAGACAAAAGGAAAAAAAGGAGTTTTTGTTTTACTTGTAAACTGTGAGACAAGCAGCTCAAGACAGCTGAACAACAAAATTATTATAACCTCTAAAAGCCAGAAAGTCCATCCGTCCAAAGCTTTCTCTCCAGATTGATGGAGGTGAATTTCCTGCAGATTCCTCCCTCGGTCTGATCTTCTTTCTCTCTCTGGTTGTTAGTGTTCATCAGTACCGAATATAGTCCAGTGGAGAAGGATGCCGATCAGTGACGTGGAGCTTTGCGATCAAACCCTGCCTCGGACCACCTGAGGTAGGTGACAAATGTGTATGTGTGTGTAGTGTGTGTGTGTCTATGTTCAAAAATCTAAAAATCTTTCAAACAAAGTCAAAACTCTAAAATCAACAAAAAACCTTAAAACCGACCAAAATCGTTTTGCGTTCATTTCACAGCTGACCTTCAAGGGAACAAGGAGCAGGTAAGTCCAGGTGGATCGAGCTAGCTGGCTTGATAAAAGCTGTTTTATTGTTTTGGGTCTCGCTCCATTATCTCTATTTGGACTTATTATTTATTATTTATTTATGCAAGAAAGAAATTATGAATGTAAAAGTGTTTTTAAAGCATCTCTAGAACCAGGAAAAACAAAATCAGAAAAGCATTACACGCTATTGATCACTTGTTAAATGATCACACAGCCTAAATATGATAAAACAATGTATCTGTAAATGTGTGACTGTATTTTCTGATATATTGTGTGTCTGAAATATCAATGTGTTTTCTACAATTTGGTTATTTTTTTCAGGTTTGTATATTTGATTTGTGATATGTGGTTTTGTTTTGCACTTTAAGGCTACCATACAGCTGAGACCAGAGTGCACACACACACACACATCAGGACTCAGTGCTTTCGGGGAGAGCTTTGCCGCTGGCGAGCACGCAGTAAGGCAGGAGATGAAATGTCTTATTAGGGAGTGAATGGGAACCAGGCGGGCCTGAGCTGGGCCAGGTCCTCTATTAACCTGTCCTTCCAGGGGAGAGGCTCGTAAACAAGGTCGTGATGGCAGGAAGGGCTGGGGGAGTCGGGTAGGAGGTGGAGGGAGATGGGGAGGTAAACGGAGGCCTTCATGAGGGTTGGAGAGGGTCGGTATGGAGAGGAGGCCACCTCAGGGACAGCACTTGTCCCTTCAAAGGAAAGAGGAGAGAGCATTGATCTGTGTGATCCCTCTGATGTAGAGGACGTGAACACAAAAAGGGACTAACGCATAGAGACGCTCTGGATGACAAGCTGTCATATTCTTTTAAGCCTCCACATTGGGAGATGTATTGTTTGTGGGAGTGAAGATGAATCTATCCCATTAGCCTGTGGCTAGGACTTTTTAGGGCCAATAAAAATCCCTCGAACAAACCTGTGATTGATTTCAAGCGAGTGAAAATGGCAGCGTGGCAGTTCTGCCCGCCTATTGCTCAATGTAACGCTTCCATCTCGGATTTCTTCCCCTTTAATATGCCAGCACACACACACACACACACACACACATTTCTCTAAAATGCACTGTAGCCTCAAGGAAGTGGGTTAATACGGGGCAGACAAAGAAAGGGGACATTTCAGACTACATGGTTTGACTTGACTGACAACGGCAAAAACAAACACACACTAAACAAACAGACGTGTAAATATTGTCAAGGCTGTTGAATGCTAACCAAGGCTTTTGTTTCTATTGTGGTACTTTTGCAGATGAATAGAACAAACATGGCAGAGCCCAGAAACTTGGGTGGAATGAATACACAGCGAGCCTGGAGAGAAAATGAGGACATTGATGGAGATGAGGAGCAAAATGGAAAACAAAGGCCCTCTCCTCTCTCCTGTTTCCTCTCTCCTCTCTCCTCTCTCCTCTTTCCTCTCTCCTCTCTCCTCTCTCCTCTCTCTCCTCTCCTCTCCTCTCGCCCCCGCAGCCTCCTGAGCACAGCTGTCTACATGGCTGGGCTGTTTTCACTGACAGGCTGTGAGAGCCATGAAACAGGAGGGCACCAGGGACCTGGGCCACCTCGACAACATGCGCCCCCACAATCTGCTGTTCACTGTGTACCCCAGCCCTCCCTCTCTCTCTCTCTCTCTCTCTCTCTCTGTCTGTCTTTCTCCACACTAACAATCTCCTTCACTATTTCAAATATTTCATCCCTCAGGCTCTCTCTCTTTCCCTCCTGCACCATATTTTTTTCCCCGCAATGTCTCGTCTCAGTTCTATCAGATTTTCTGTTTGTGCCTGTCATTTTCTTCCCCTAATACTCCCTCCTTCTTTCTGCCCTCCAGTGGCCCTCTCATACTGTCACATCTGCATGTTTTTGCTGCTTGGCTGTCATGTCCCATGTTTTTGCCTCAGCCACACATCTTTTCTCACAAACAGAAAGACGAGGAGGGAGGGGGAGAATGAAACAGAGAAAACAGAAAGTCCGGGCTGATTCGGAGGAGGTTAAGAAAGCATGTGGAATAAGAGGGAGGCAGGCTGAATAAACCAACAACAAACAATTTCTTATTTTGACTGGCTGCACAGCACAATTGCAAGGCTGTCTGGGATTTAATAAGCACTTCTTTGGCATTAGGAGTCTGCTTGTTTTCCTTGGTGCCGAGGCAGAGGCGCTGCATGGTTTCCCCCATTTTCAGCTCCTGACGAGGGAAGGAGAGAACACGGCTGAGGGCTATAGAAGGAGAGTTTCTCTCTCTTTCTCTCTTTTTCTCTCTCCCCTGTCTTCCCTGGCTGGGTGGAGGCAGGTGCAGGAGCTGAGGTAGTGATGGGGACAAGCTCCCCTGGAAAGCCCTGGAGGGAGACAGCTCCTTTGCGGTAAATAAACAGCGCACAGCATGTCCTCCCTTTGTGCATCTCAAACCCTCAAGGACCCCACACACACACACACAGTTCTCACTTTCACTGTCCGTTTCTCTCACATACTTTCTTTTTCTTCCCCCCACTCTTTGTCATGACACACTCGTGCAAACATTGTCACCGCCCCCCACACACGCACATACCAACTCACCAAAACCCACTCTTAACACATCAGATCAAAGAGGATGAATATGTGATCTTTGCGATTTCATGTTTTTTTTCTGCCTTTCAGTTCAAGAAGAGACAAACAACAATGAACAATGTGGGATCTGTCGCATTCTTCCCATGGGAGAACACTTCTAACGGCATCTTCTATTAGGGATGGAGAGAAGAAAAGAGGAACATCCCCACTGTGCAAATAAAATCAAAGTGGGAACCATAACTCAGAGCTTAACAGCGCTGTGGTATCAGATTTGTTTAGTATTTACTGTATGTGAAAGTGAGTCTGAATCCTGTAACCTTAAAAAAGAAAAAGGTCACACCTTGCAATACAGTAAATGAGTATAGTCTTCATTTGATTTGGGGGGGTATTAAAATGGTAATAGATTCAATATGAATTGGCAAATCAGCTAAACAATCATCTTTTATTGCATCATAAAATATTTCTGTTTGGTACATCACTGTGTGTTGTTCTGAAGGGTTCATTCTCCCTCAGCCCCTTGACTTGTTCTTCAAACGCATCTAAATCAGACCACATGCGAGAAGTCGTCAAGTGCAGCAGCATGAAAGTGAGATTCAAGGTCAAAGACGGATTTTCTCACATATTCCAAGAGCAGCCTCGCTTTCACCCCATACAAATAACACATCTGATTATCTCGCTGCTCAGTCCACCCATGTAGGCAGCATGCAGTGTATATACTGTGCACACGCTGTATGCTTCTAGCGGATGCTTTGACTGCCACATGCGATGCTGCCTCTGATTTACAGAGGCCTTCGCTCCTCCTCCTCTCTGCTTCTCACAGACCTGTCACTGCTTGACTCTCGCCGCTTGGCACAGTAGGATTGACCCACTTCTTACACCGGTGGGCCCGAGTGAAGGCCCCCAGGAGAGCAAGAGCACACACGCACACACATGTGCACACACACACACACACACACACACACACACATACACACACACATATCACATTATACATGACTGCATACGTACAATCCCATATGCCGTTGAATAAAACATGTCATTATTGGTACCTAATAATTCATCGATGAAGCGTAGCATCTGCAGCTCCTCTGGAACATACATATCACAGAAGCTGAAAACGCATATAAATACACACACACACACACACACACACACACACACACACACATTTCCACACAAAGAAAGTCAGGAGTCAGGTTGAAAGATAATTCAGGTTTATTAAAACTTGGATCTTATTTTCAAAGTTTCAGCTGTCATATGTCATGTTAATTGCTGAGATTGGCGACATTGCTGAAATGAATGGGCAACACAAGCAGCCAAAATGACACGGGTTTTAAACAAACTTCCAGGTTAGCCAAACTTATTTGGAAGAGAAAACAAAATCTGAAAGGTAAACTGATTTCCCAAACTGTCCGTTCATCATCAACATCCATCACAGTTTATATCACTCAGCTCTCTGAAGTGGGAGATCACAAAGGTGACAGCTGGACAAGACAGTACAGGACAGGACAACAAAGAAACAGGAAGAAATCTTGCAAAGCCAGACCTCCGTCACATTGGTTTTGTTTTGGTTCAAAGTATAGTCACGGCCTACTGTGTCACCTTTTTCTAACCAACTTTTGTCTTTGAATAACTCATCCAGTAGCTTACTGATACAGAGGTCTGGTTGCACCAGATTAGGACAGGACAGGAGACAAACTAGCATCCAGCATCAGACGGCAGTATTCATCTGGTCTATCACATAATCTCCTTCTCCCATACAAAGACCAAAGGGATGTCAGCGCACCATACAAATGCATGCACAAACACAAACACTTGTACCCTGACCTACAGGCATGCATAGGAAGCTCCAAGGTTACCTCCAGCTAGCATCCATGTGAAGACACTGATATCTGGACAGCATCTTTGATGTTGAAATGATGAGAGCATTCTGAGAGCATGCAAGAGAACAAAGGTAGCAGTCCGAAGTCAGATCTCCACAGGAGGATATCTGAGCCTTACAGTCCCCTCTGGTTTAACTTATTCATCAGATGCCTGCACCAGGAATACACAAAGACATGGATAGTGATTCAAAAGAATAATGGTGTTGTGAGGGGGTGTGTTGCAGTGCACTGTAGATTTTTGGATCAAAAGAAATATACATATGGCATACACATGGTAGTGTCTCACACAAGTTATTCTGTCTCAGTGGCATACAGACAGCATCTCTGTTTTTTGCTTGTTTTTTTCCAATTTCAAAATTGATTTTAAAAAATCAACTGTGACTGTGCCTCGGCTCTAATGTTACATTATGAAAACTGGTTCAGACTTAGCCTAGTTATAATGTAAGTGTTCACTAAGTGGAGATAATATCGTCACTAAATTAAACGGGTTGCACCACACAAACTAGTTCTTAAATAGCGATTAGTAAACTAAATATTGACACCCAGTAACTGCCAGGTGAGACTGCATAGCTGACTGAACTAACCCGTTTAGAGTGAAGAGTAATAGAGGTAAATTTGAATATGGTCGACATATCTGACCTGACACGAAAAATTACGTTTCACAAAAATGATACAAAATACCTCAAATTACAAAACATTATGCTAATCAGACTAAAAGCATAAATAGCTTCTGTTAGATTAGCTTAATCAGACTCATCCTAAACTGCATGAACACAACTTACTCCGAAACACACATTTCTCCATGTATGCACATATAAATAATAAATAAAGTCATACATTCATAAAGGATTGGCAGCTTGTTAAGTTTAATATATCATTTGGCCACTTAAACTTATTTTTGTAAGTTATGTTGCAGCTTGTGATGCTACAGTGACTTCCTGTTTTCTAGCAACCTATTAACACATTGTTAAAGTCTTTGCTAGCTAAAATGTTTCTTGAGTTTTAATGGTGCAACCCAATTTAGTAAATCACTGGTTTGAAGCTAGTAGTTACTTAGAACTTAGGAAGGACTTCAAACACAAAGTTAGTAATGGATTTATGGTGAGAGTATTCAGGTGAAGCATGGAAGGGTTAAAGACTGGCAAAAACAGCATTTAATTTAATTAACTGCTGCTGTGCATTTATGACGGATAAAAAAATGTTTTTCCGAGTCCGAGACTTTCTGTTTTTAGTTTCACGGTCACAAGCTGCTGTCGCTGATGTGTCATTTATCGTCAAATCAAAATTCACTGCTAGAAATAAGTATATTATGAGCATCTTGTTGCCTTGAAAACTACACAAATGCAATGATAACAGCAATACTATCCAAGTGTAATTATTGCTTTGGTAGGAAACGTGGCTAGCTGTGTGCGTGTGCGTGTGTGTGTGTATGTATGCATGCAGGATAGCAGGCTGATGCAGGGAGAAATGGGGATGCTCGGGGAGAGGTCACAATAAAAACACACTGTCTGGTTCACTGGCAGCACACCATGCCTGTCAAAATAGAAATCCCTGCAGCTTTGCTCAGCATGACATCATTAGTATGTGGAAGTGAAAACTCACTGCTGTTCCTGAGTCTTGTGAGTGAAGGCTACTACTTCAGCTCAGCATACTGGCCCGAGCAGCGGGTTCATGTCAGACATTTCGAGCATATGACTAGCTTCATCCTACATGGCTCCTATTTGAGCTTTGCAATGCAAACAAGCAACAAGGCTTGTGAGGGCCAAACAACAGACAGGACTGAGAGAGCAGGCGATGGAGCTGAGGAGTGGGAGGGGTGGAGGACACAGGAAATGGAGTGAGCAACACAGGGCATTGCTAAAACAATAATGACTTCCACTAATTGTGTTTCCTATGGCCAATGTGAGTGTGGTGACATTTCAGTTCTGTGTTTGTCGGTCAAAGGATGAGCTAATTAATATGGTAATTTAGCCCTGACGCCTCCAGTGACAGCCACACCCCCTCGTTAGGACAAGGGTCTGATGCACCAAGAGCGAGGGAGAGAAACAGAAAGAGAGAGAGAGAGAGAGCCAGAGAGTTTTTTCTGGCGCTGGCTTCTCAGCAGCCCCGGAGTCACACGACTCTGTCTCTGTAACGGGAACAAGTGATTATTTCTGAAAAATGGGGAACTTTGTCAAAACGTATCCCACCCACACACTATCTCTCTCTCTCTCTCCCTGGCTCTCTCACACACTCGCACACACAAGCACAAGCTCTCTTTCTCTCTCTCACACACACACACACACACACACACATTTAAAGTTTCATGTTGAGCGTGTGTGGGCACACACATACATCAGTGGGTATAAACATACACAGCTGTGCAAATATGCAAACACACACTTAGAGGCAATGTGTAAGTGCTTGCAAACATGCAGGACTTAAACTCTGAGGCATGTTGTTTGATTGATCCCATCAAGCCAAGGGCATCTCTGCCTGTGAGGATTCAGCATCATTCCGACAGCAAATCAAGCATCAGTGATGAAGAACAAAAGGGTACACACCCTGTCTGTTCACATCTAAAAGACGTTATAGAAGCTTTGCAAAGTAAAATCTGTGACATAGCTGCACTGCAATTATTACAGCATACAATGCAGCAGTTTTGGAAGAGGTACTTAAGTATTATAAGAAAAAAGTATTGAAGTTCTGAGGAAAAAAGCCGCTTATTAGTGTTATTTTATTATATATTACATAATTAGTGATGCATTTATGCGTAAGTAGTACAAGCCAGAAAGGTTAAAAACAACTGGTTTGAATGTCTAACAAGCATTTTATATGATTTTTTTTTTTGTAAATGTTACTCTTAAAAGTAACTATAGCTGTCAGTGAATGAAGAGGAGTAAAAAGCACAATATTTCCCTCTTGAATGTATTACAGTAGAAGTAGAAAGTAGCATTTAATGGAAATACTCAAGTAAAATATCTCAAAATTGTACTTAATCTAGTACTTCGGTAAATGTACTGCAGATACATGTAGGTTGTTACTCATTAAGTAATTGCTGCAGTTTGGACAAATATTCAGTTTTCCTGTTCGACAACATTAGGCAGACAGTTGTCGGAGGGAGAGTGTCTGTACATATTTTCTGAGATGATTGAGCTGTGTAGTGCTTTTAAACTGAATGTTTTGATGTGCAGTTTGCCCCTTTGCCTGGATGCCTTTTGTAAGCTTCGGAAAAGAGGAGCTGGAGTCTGCGTGCTGCCAAAATACACTCAAGTGTACACTAACGCAAACAACAGGACACGGCCCAGCACTAGAAATGTGAGGAAGCACATAAATGTTTGCATGTATACGTTCAAAACAAACCTAATTGTGACGTGGGTTTTTAATTTAGAAATGTTATCTAAATGTCACATGGGGGGAAAGTTTCTTTTGGAAACTGGTCAAAAACAATTGCGGTCCAAAATCAATGTTTCATATTCAGATAGTTTTCCACTGTGACTTTTTTTTCACACAGATGTGTTTATGTTTCTGATTCCTTCCATATTAGTTTCTCTCTTGTGTCCATATCTCTCCTAAGTGTGGAGAGTTTTATTATTTTTGTGACTGCACAAGTTGGAAATCTAACAATAACTCTTTCCTTGACATTCTCAGTGACTTGCAGCCAGTAAATGAACTTAAAGCAGCTATGACCAATATTTTTATATTAATAATGGATCACATGACAACTTGTGTGTGAAAGAGGTTGCTCGTAGTGAACCCATAGAGAATTATCCCTCGACGCAGCAGCTTCTCTCAGCTTTACAGAGCTTTATGGCCACTCTCAGCTCATTGTTTTGGTTTTAAAGACCACAACTTTACTGTTTTGGTACACTCTCACCGCACTCAGTGACGTTTTCGAGCGCAGCAGCTTGTTGGGAAACAGTTCTAAAAACTAACTGTACGCTACCGGACCAGCACCAAACAACAGACAGAGTTAGCAATTACCTGGTGAACAAAGTGGAGCATTTAGCAGCTAAAAATGCAGATATTCCTCTAAGGAGGCGGTGGAGACCAAAAACAGAGCTAAAAGGAGAGAATATTGGACTTAAATTCATTAGCTGGCCAGAGACATGACTCCTAATGAATGATAATATTGCTCCGGAACTGCTGGATGTGTAAATATGCAGCAGTTTGCTATGAATTTAGTCATATCAAGGTAACTGTCAGTGTTGTGTTTAGAGCTTGTTTTCGCAGCCCCCGAAGGTTCAAGAAATCTGTTATTGCAAAATATTATATATCAATCTGTGATGTAAATGATGACATTTTTGTAAATAATTATATATAATAGGTGTGAATGTTGTACAATTCAAGAGTTCCAATCAAATCCTGCCTAAAACATTATTGTTATTATTCTTACAAAATCACTGCAGGCAGAAAAGCAGAACTTGTTATGGAATATTTTTAATCAATCTTAAGACTCCGGCTTACAAAAGTAGCACTTCTTCAGGAAAGAAACATTCGTTCCCTTAAAATAAAGATTGCTGAACTTTTCAAAGCTAACACACTTTTTTTGGAAATCATCATTTCATTGATACTGCATCAACAGAGGAAACACCTTATCTTTAGTCTGTGCCTCACTGGCCCTTTTAATGAGCAAACTCCTTCTTCTACCACCCACCACATCGTTCCTCCATACCGCCCCTCAGTACCCTCGCCCCACCCTAACACACCTAACACACACACACACTCATACACAAACATTTGCGTGGCTCATTAATTAAAAGCACAAACAATTTACGGAAGTCGGCTCCTCCAGCTTCCAGAGGTAGGGGCTTTTTTTTTCTTGCTGAGCCTTCTTGTTAATGTAAATAATTTACCTTTACCTTTATCCTGATGGAATCTTAATTGTGCCTCTCCGGCTCGCCTCGCAGCAATTCATCAACGTCCTCCTTGACCAGAAAAAGATGCGCTGCCTGTCGTTGGGAGAGGGAGAAAAAAAATCTAGCACTTTGAAACAAAGTAAGAGGGCTCACAGACAATGGGAGGCACACACACATGCAAAAGAAACACGCACACACTCTGGTGTAGATTAATGGCAACTCTCCACCAATTAAATGAGTGCTTGTTGTTTTCATTTGATGCTGGTGGTCATCTATTGTCTCTGGATATTGATCTTTATTTCAATGGAGCAAATACAACAGAGAACAATAAGAGCATTACGGGACTGGGGCCATGTTAGCCCAAGAACATTTGGAGCGTTATTGGCGAATCCATTCATTCCAGCGCAAGGTATTCATTATACCATGAGACTGATAAATGCAAAGATGAACTGCATGCACATATGGAGCTGGAAGCCATTCAGAGGGCAAGATACTGACTGTGTGCATGTGTGTGTGTGTGTGTGTCTGTTTATTTGAGTGTGTGCAATGGGAGGGTCAGGGTGGTGGAGGGGGTGAGGGGGAGGGGTTGACTCTTTATTTTTCATTCTTGGCATATCAGCCTTGGAGGGCCTCGGTGGTGCAATAAAAAGCCATGCATCTCAGTCACGTGACCCGCAGAGTGTAATTGCTAGCCTCTCGGCTCAAAATGAAAGCAACATTCGGCCATTTCTCAACACGCAGGGCTAAAACGAGACCACGAAAACCCACCACTTCCCTTAGCGAGAAATGTCCCTGCACTCCCACAGCCTGTGCTCTTTACCAGAAGCAGCAGCAGCAGCAGCTGACAAGGCAACAGTGGCTGTGTATGGTGTGTGTGTGTGTGTGTGTGTGTGTGTGCGTACACAGGCAGGGCCTACGCTGGTCTCTGCTGATTTATCTGTGCTTAATGATGTTGCACTGTGGAGTCACAAGCCAATTATTTGCCCTTTCAAAGCTTTAGAACATACTCAGAAAGAGAGGCACATTTTCCGCATAGCTAAAGTACACAGATGTAGTGTCACAGGTACATTTTTGGCCTGTATGAGACCACAAGTGTACCTTTTCATTCCTAGTTGTGATTTTAGAAGCATGACTGGGTTGGTACAAAAGTAGAACAGCCCCCATTAATACCACAAAATTTACAATTCTGCTCATGAGTGGATCTAAAATGCCAACTTCCACTGACTACCCTTACACTTTTGAATTTGAAAATAAGTGTAAATGCATATGTTTCTCTTTCTCTTCGTCTGTATACACATCAGTGCAATATGCCCTGACTGAAAGAAAGAAAGACTTGTTAGCTGGTGTGACAATAAACCGATGAGGTGAGAGGTCAATTGTGTGTGTGCATGTGTATTTGTGAGGGAGAGAGAGAGAGAAGCAAGTGTGCATCTGGGGGACAGGTGACAGAGTGTGTGTCCTGGTGATGAAGGGTCAGCTGAGGGTCACGGTGATCCAGTTACACTCACCTTTTCTCTCCATTGATCCCTCTGATTCCTCTGATACACTGCTGTTTCTATATTGACATCTAACCATACAGACGAATGCTGGAAGGCATACAGTCTTCCAGTGTCTGAGCTCTTTATTGAGCCATGCGAGAGATGCTAATGGCCAGGATAGCTTCCAACGAGCCTGCGTAATGTTATCCTCCACCTATTTTGACCCCTGTTTTCATCTCGTGTACGATGGCTCGCGGCCACAATGTCATCAAGACCATACCGTCTGTCTTTCAGTGCTTTTTATCAATACCTCTGTCTTTCTCCAATTTGTCTTTTCTTCTCCTTCTCACTTCTACTATAGTTTCCATTTCCCTGGCTGTCTCTCTGCCCCTCCTCCCTCCTTTCCTGTGTCTCCACGCCCTGCACACCTGCTCTGGAACCCAGCCTTGTGCCTCCCAGCCCGGGCAGGGTGGAGAACAGACGGCCCCTGTGTTTTCTGATAATCATCACATAGCTCACATGCCTGCTCCTCTTCTCTCTCTCTCTCTCTCTGTTCATTCTTCGCTCCTCTTTGCCCCGCCTGCCAGCTTACCTCAGCCAAGCCTATAACCACCCCCGCCCCCGCCCCCCAGCTCTCCCTCACTGCATCTGCCCTGCCA
This sequence comes from Macquaria australasica, assembly GCA_005408345.1. NCBI lineage: Eukaryota > Metazoa > Chordata > Actinopteri > Centrarchiformes > Percichthyidae > Macquaria > Macquaria australasica. The sequence goes on from SEMN01000013.1 coordinate 558,821, forward strand.
TACATCAGCCTTCTGACAGGCTCACTCAGCACCCACAATGCCTTGGTCTCATTCTTTTCACCTTTCGTCATCAGTTTCATCAATTGCAGCTGTCAGCTGCAAAACAGACATCTAGGATAAGTGTTTTTTCCAGGACAAGTGATATGCGTTTAAAGGAATAGTTCAGCATTTTGGGAAATGTCTTTATTTGCTTTCTTGCAGAGAGTTAGATAAGAAGATGGTTACCACTCTTATGTTTGTCTCTTAAATACAAGGCTACAGCCAGCAGCTGGTTAGCTTGGTTTAGCTTAGCTTGTCGAATGGTTAAAAAAATACTATCAGTATCTCTAAAGCTCACTAATTAACACATTACATAGACATAACGAGTTAGTGAGTTAGTGTGTCAGTTATTAGTGAGCTTTAGAGGTGATGGTAGGCAGACTCATTTACCTTTAGATGGAGCCAGGCTAGCTGTTTCCCCCCATTTCCAGTCTTTATGCTAAGCTAACCTAACCAGCTGCTGACTGTAGCCTCATATTTAAGGGACAAATATGAGAGTTATATTGAGTTATATCTCATCTAACTCTCTGCAAGAAAGCAAATAAGCATTTTTCTTTCTTTCTTTCTTTCTTTCTTTCTTTTTTTCTGCTCCTCAACCCCACCTTTCTCCTCACCTAAGGCTTTCCACCTCTTAACCCTGACACTCTTTTTCCTCTGCCCCTCCACCCCTCCCACCATGCCTGTGTCTCAGTGCAGGTGTTCCCATTGCCTGGGGTGAAAAGCAAAGAAGCAAGAGGAGGCTGAGCTTCGCTTCATTCAGCTATTGAGCAAATGGTTCCTCATTCACCACCCACACTGCTTATTAGGCCTGCTCTAAATAACCGAAAAAAGAAACAGAAGCGGCAGTCGGTTCCCTCCCAAATGCTATTCACAGATCCCACACTGCATATTACTCCGACGGCTACATGAGCGAGGATATCAGCTCTTGGTGTCATTATTTGATCAAGTGGTTCTCAGTCATGCAGTGGTCTGTGTAGTTAGTACTTGAGGGAATGAACACCCCTGTGGGCCCCTTTAAGCATCTATTGTGTCTGTGTAAAGAAACCCCTATGGAACAGGGGGCCCCATTGTAGAAGAAATTGTTCATTTATTAATTCATGCTATCAGGTTGCCGGGTTTCATGTTTTACAAAAAGCGCCAGCAATGGCAGATTAGTTATCAACACCAGCTGTCCAGACTAGACTGGCTAGACTCTCGATCCCCTCCTACTCCACCTACAGTTTCTGATGCACCATCCTATCTGTGTTCTTATCTGTTTATCTTCGCTTTGCTATCCTTTTTCACCCTCTCCACCTCTTCGTCCTGTGTACTCTGCAGCATTAAGGTCTGGATCAGGCAGATGGACAGAGCCTTAGATCAATCAGAGAGATCAATACTTCCAGACTGGCTGAGACGATCTGTGCAGACTGACGGACATCTGACGGCTCTGATCCGGTCCAGCCTGGGCAAGTGTCCTCTGGTCATGGATCGGCTTAGTTTAGCTTGGTTTGGTTTAAGTCCTGTCTGGTCTTGTTCAGGTCTGACATGTTAGGATTTCTGTTTGAAATGTTATACAGTTTGTGAACAAATGCTGTTTCCAATTCATCAGTCAATATTTCAAAAAGAAATAACTTTTGAAGGCACACATTTTAAGATTTCTCTTACATTAACCTAAAATAACCTATGATTAGGCTTCTTCTTCTTGCTAGTAGGTTTTTCTTTCAACTGTTTGTCTTCTTTTTTGGACAAAACCCATTAATTTATTCTACATGTGTCTGTTCTAAACATAGAAATCACCAACAAAATGATAAACGGCTGCATAGATGAGATGAATGCAACAACAGTCCCACACGTTACCTCTTTTCTCTCTTCATTCACAAGTCATTAAGTCAAAAGACAACTCTGCTAAATGTCAAAAAGCAACAGGGGGGAAACCACAGAGAGAACCTGGTTTCATAGTTATGCTCTTTGATTATACACAGGTCAAGTGGAAAGTCTATCTTCATCCTCTGAAAATAACCTTTTCCCTCAGAAAATTGGCATGTACTGTATTTTGTAATTGCCCTGCACCAAGAGAAAGGATTGTGGATGAATGAGGATATAGTTGCCACTTGATATCATCTCTGATATTCTCATTTTCTCTCCCCTTGAACACAAAGTTCATAGAAGGCTGAACAGAAGACCATGCTGACAAAAAGCAGACTGAATGTTGGCTTAAATCCCTCCCCACCTGCCTGACACCCCCATCTTTGCAGTGCTGCTCGTTCTAGGTCGGTTTTCTGATGATAGACAGTGACAGAGCCGAGCAGAACTTCACGGTTCCTGCCTGTCTTCCGGCTGCAGCGTCTGGTGTGTGTTTGATGTAGTCCAGGCTCACCGCCGGCCCCGTCTCTGACTGTTGGCCCATGACACGAAACTCAGACAGAACTGAAATCTGGAGGGGAGGAAGGAAGGAAGCACACTTCCAAGACAGTCAACTCAAAAAGAAAAACAACAGCCAGTCATCACTCAGTCAGTGCTTATGCATTGTGACATAGTTCAAGGGCTTCGCTGAGATGTTTTCAATAGAAAGAAGAAAAGAAGAATAAAGATAAAATGGAAATAAATTTGATGCCTTAGCCATTTCCAAAAATAGAAATGATTCCTCCTATTTAAAGAAAACACAGTTCTTTCAACTCTTGCTTTTTAGCCAAGCTAGCAGCACGGCTCTAGGGATGGCAACGACAGTCTGTCGGTTGGCCAGTCTGACCCATACTGAATCATCTTTCAGATGGATTGCCATGAGATATGGTACACATATTCACAGACAACGAATCCTTCTGACTTGGGTGATCCCTTGACTTTTCCTTTAGCGCCACCAGCGGGTCAAAATTTTCACTTATCCTGTTAAATATCTTAACATCTACTATGTGAAGATTTCATATAGACATTCATGGTGCCCAGAGGATGAATCCTAATGACTTTGGTGATCCTCTGACGTTTCTTCTAGTGCCACCATGAGGTTGATGTTTGTGTTTTTGAGTGAAATGTCTCAACAGCTATTGGACACATGAAATTAAATTTTGTACAAACATTCATGTTCCCCTCTGGATAAATTGCATTAACTTTGGTGATCCCCTCTTTTATTTACCCAAATTTTGACCAAATACCTGCAAAACTAATGACCACTCATATGCCTCAGCGGTACTTTGTTTTTAGTGTTAAATAGAAAATATTAGCATGCTATCACACTAAACTAAGATGATGTGAGCGCTGTGAGCATATTAGCATGCTGAACTAATGTTATTTTGTTGCTGGAGTAACTCAGTAAAGGTGTTATATCAGTCATATTGCTTACTTTTATTACAGCAATGTCTAATGTCAAAAATTACTATCTTAATATTGGTGAATAGTTTTGTAATAACCCCCTCCAAATATCAAAATGAAGTAGAGCGATTCAAAAACGGTTTTGCACCATGCAGGCTACCTTCAGAGATTGCAGAAAAGTTACTTTTGGGTCTATTGTCATTGCTTTGATTTAATCAGCTTACATGATGAGGATCATCACTGCCATTTTTGCTACACTGATCAGATGGCAGAGGGGCCACTGAATTATCCCAGTTTTTAATGAAGGATAAATGAGCATTAAATTGCCACGATCTGGGGCATTTTGGAAAAGTAGTATTACAAGAAGTGTAACAAATTACCCCTCCCTAGGAGTCATAATATTTTTTTGAAGTGAATAACAAGAAATTAGTATTAAATTATGTTTTAATGCTTGCCAGAGGCTTGAGAATCTACATATGCTGATATTGGACAGAGACAGAGAGTTTTTCATTAGGTCCTTAAAGAGCTGCACATGTCTGAGTTCGTTGCCTGTAGCGGTAACCTTTATAAGTAATTCACTGTTTAATGTGTTATTCAGTGTGGTTTCAGTGAACTTTCTTCACAATTTTCTGAAATTCAAATTGCTTGTGGAAATGTTTTTCCAGCTAATAGAAGATTCATTTTAGGTTTGCTCGTTTACTGTTATTTAAACACATTTCTTAATTTATGTAGGAACAAACCTTCTGTGGCTAAAACAGGGATATATAATAGTGGATGATGTTTGGAGTGGATCCAAACATGGCAGCTGATTCATTCCAACTTAAGTTCCTCACCCAGTGTCTCTCTTTTGCTTCTATCGCAGGTATTTATTTTTGGAAGTAGAGAGGAGTTTTTCAGGCTTACAACTGGCTACTCCACCACATTTTACACAGCGCACTGTCCACTGATGTAGGTGGAGCCGATTGAGGCCGGGCAATTGTCAGGTTCTGGAGAAGCTCCAGCTCAAGGTTTTACATACAAAACATACGTACGGTATGTATAAAAATATGATGCACTGTTTTAGATTCATTGTCAGTGTTAAATTAGCTTTACTTTGGGATATGTAATATATGAATAAAGCAATTATTATATTATATTATATTATATTATATTATATTATATTATATTATATTATACTCAAGTAACATTTTGAAGTCAGGACTTTTACTTGTGGTTTAGTATTTTTACATTGTGGTATTGGTACTTTTACTCAAGTAAAAGATCTTAATACTTCTTTCACCGCTGAGGTACAGTGTAATGTGTTATAAGTGTCGTAATTATGTCGTACTGAGCTGTTGATAGGACACTAATGAATTTTAATTGTTATATTGTCACTTGTCGATATGCTCACATCTTGAGTGAGTGTTTTCCTTCTGTTCTGTAAAAGCCTCAGAGACATTGGCTCATACCTAACAGCAATCTTGCATATTCACAGAGGAGGGTAGAAAAAATAGAAGGATAAAAAAGTGGTAGCTGTCATCATCATTCACATTTCACTAAATATCAATAAGGCATACTATTACAATGGTACTCGTCTCTGCACTGTTGCATAGTAGCATAAACTAGAGTTCTATGTACTAAAAGTGTCAGTCTTTATATTAGATGCCATCAAAGTTCCAAGGAGATGGTAAAACTACAACTACAATCGGTGCAGTCTAGTACTGTAGAAACTAAGTGGAAACTCTTACTACCTTCAGCCCCTGCAAGGTTGTGTTTACCCACATTTCCTGAGTATGACTTTTGTAGACTTCTGTCATTTGAAAGTGACTATGTGAGATTAGTGTTAGTGATATTTTCTACAGCGGCTAAATGTACCCCAGAGTAATGTGTTATTGTTAAAGCGCCTTGGCAAAAGACACACTGTACACTGAAAGAGACATATAAATACACTGTCAGCACGCACGTTTGTATTCTTAGAGCATTTAAATTCCCCCCTGGACACTTCTAAAGTTGTCATGTGATGAGGGTTTGGCTGAAGGTCACGGTGTGAGTCACAAAGCAGAGCGGGCTCGTGTTTCTTGCCAGGGGAGTCGGCGAGTGTTTCATGCTTCCTTGCTGGGACAGGAAGTGGAGGGGTAAACAGAGGGAATCCCACATGCTGACGAGGAAACTCCACAGTGCCGTCCTATACTCACCCCGCAGGGACTCTTGAGACTACCTCCTGTCTCTTTCTCTCTCCCCCATACACACACACACACACACACACACACACACACACACACACACACACACATACATGCATGGATGCATTGCTAGCCACTTAAGTACACATATGCAGGCACAGAGTCCCTCGTGTCCTCAGTTTGAGACAAAGGATTTCTGTGAAGCATCTGGCAGAGATAAGAATTTGACTCACATTTGTTCTTTAAAGATTTTTGCTTTGTTCCATTCAGTAACTTCTGCGGATATCCACTTTCCGAGCTTTGTTTAAGAATGCACAGCATGAAGCGTGGTAATTTATGTATGTGCTTATGTCTCTTTGACAAGGGACATTACTGTGCACGGAGAGAGAAAAAAAGAGCTGCCAAGGGAAAAAAAAGACGGCCTCTGATATGCTTTGAACATGATCACCATCGTGATGCAATAATGTGCAACGTGCCCTTTCTAAAATTTCAGGGGAATTAGCCTAGTTTGTGAAATGTCATAGCCATTGCTCACCTTGGCGTAGCGCTTTCTCCCCTGTTAGCATGTGACCTTATTTCTCTTATCTGTGGCAGCCATGCAGGACCTCCGCTCATTTGTTTATGTGTCAGTCATTTTGCGGTGCACATAGAATATGTTTGGTAGAATCTGGGTCTGAGGCTTTGCTATGCTGACGTGTGTATGTTTAGGCTCTGGGCTGAACGTGTGGTTGCCGTTTTGTTTTGACAACAGTGTAATACCGCGATCTGCCTAATGGGAAAGTGATATGGAGCCTCCTGAATATCTGATGTTAATGTAATAGGAAAGTCATGAAAGCTTTTCAGATCTCAATTTATCCAGTCAAAGCGGTCATTGATTTAACCCGCAAATTTATAGACGGCCCTTTCCTGTTCCCCCCAGTTCACCACAGTGAATGTTATGCCCGTAAATCGAACGTCCAAATCACAATAAGGATCTTTTTTTTTTTTCACAATTTATATTCCAAGGGGCTTTAACTGTCTCATTTGAATTATTTACTTGAGGGTTTGATGGAGAGACTGGGGAACAACTATTGATCGGAAAGATTAAGAGCCTGTTGGCTAAGCTAAATGGCAGCCTGTGATGGTTAGTGGTAGCGTTGGGGGGTCTGGTTATCAATTCTTCATATAAAATCTGCAAAGAAGAGTTATATAAATAGGTAGAACAGAGGGAAGATCCATCTGTTTTCCATTTAAGTCATTTCTCAAAGAAAACAAACGAACATTTTACGCTGACAAATTTTCATAAAAGAGGCCTCTTGAGCATTGACAAAGCTGTCACAACAGATTTTGGGTTGTATTTTTTTCAACCTCAAGCAGCACCTTCATCAGAAGCTCACTCCTACTTCACAGGATTAGGTGTTGTGTACAAGATCTCAGGCAGCAGATGTAACGGAGGGTCGCCACTGAAGGCCTAAGGCCACCGACCCTAATACTGGCTCAGACTGCCACACTTCTGTGATGACGATGATGATGATCCAAGGAATCGTGCATGTGGGTCAATGAGAGCCTGCCAGCGCTGCACAGTGGGAGGGTGGGAGGGGCACAGGGATCAATATATAATATCTTACAAATTGAATTCGACCTGGATCGACCCAGAGGGCGTGTGTGACCGGCTGAGAACTGTGGACGACTGCACAGTAAATCCTGCTGATCAGTACGAAGGGTAGAGAGGAGGGGTGGAAGGAGGGTGGGGTGTCTTCTCAGGGGAAGGAGGCGTGAAGATTTGGGTTTAGAAGGGTGATGGAGAGGAGTGAATATAGAGCAGGAGGGGTGATGGAGTGAAGGGGGAGAGACGGAGGTAGTGGAGGTTTATCACCTCCAGTCAGGGGGTCACTCACTTCTCCATTATCTTCAAGAGGCTTCACCCCCAATCTGTCTCTATAATGGTGGGCTTGTTTTGACACAGTCAATTTTATAGTCTCCTCTGATCTCTTCAAATGCCTATTGGTGTCTATGTCTGTCTGTGTGTGTCCATGCATGTGTGTTCAGATACAACGGAGCAATAATCTTGTGTTTTAAACTAGCTTTAAAGCGAAAACTAAAATGTACGCATTTTTTGCGGGGTTATGTTACTATTTCTTGGCTAGGAGTAGTTGCCAGGCAACCAGCGGAGACTTCAGGAAGTTACTGGTCGTGGCAAAGAAATAGTCTGGTACCTTACCCTCTGTAATGCGCCAAATTGTTGTCTTTCCTGTTCTTTGTTACGGATTGAACAACAAGATATAACATGTTAATTAATGAGGCTAGCTGTTTCCCCCTGTCTCTAGTCTTTGTGCTAAGCTAACCGGCTGCTGGCTCCAGCTACATGTCAACCATACAGACATGAGAGCGGTATCGATCTTCTTATCTAACTCTCCACCAAAAAGCGAATCTGCACAAATCCCAAAATGTCGAACTATTGTTCTAAATGTAAACAGTGCAATGCATCAGCCCATGTGGGATATATTTTGCTTTATGATTATGTTATCAGTATTAGTATATGAATCAATTTAAATTCTTCTGCATGTTTGTGTTCCATGAACATCAACTAATCAAGCAAAACAATTCTAATAAAAGTCTTTCTCCATTGCAATAATATATAATTCACACTTGTTGGTTAGTTAAATTGGTATTTTAAATGGTTAAAATAACAGCAAAAAACCCAACCCTACATCCTTTTGCAGCAGAAACAGCCCTGTGCGCTTTTTCTGAAACATTATCAAAGGTTATTTTCACAAGCACAAAACAACCCAGGTTTCACACTATTATTCAGCCAATTATCTTTTTTTTTTCTCAAAACAAAAACAAGCTTGGGGCACTCTGTTCCCCTGCTTTCATTTTTGCAAACAGCAGCTGCTTTTTAGAGAAACCAAAGGGAAAGTCAGAGCCATAAAAGGTAATTCACCTACATGATGTCTGCACTGTCACACACATTGTCTGACTGCTCACAAGCAAAGGACGGGGTCAAAGTGAAAAACAATCTGTGCAGCGGAAACGCTCTCTGTCAATTCTAACCCAGAAGGCCCTTTTGGTATCGCCCTGGCTCCGGTGACATGGGGCCTGATGTGTGGGTGTCGTTTACATGGGAGGCTCTGCATACGGCCGGCCTGCTGAGGTTGAGGGCACATTTATTTGAATCTGTCTAATTGACATGTTGGGATCGATGGGGGAACAGAAAGCCTCTCTACAGAGTCCGCCAATACAGAGCCGGTCCCCTGGGCCCCCACACGCTGGTGCCCGCCACCCTATCAGTCACAACCATAGCACTGAACTAAAAGACACCCCCCCCCCCCAACCCCCTCCTCACATCACTTAAACACACACACACACACACAGATGGAAACACACACACACACACAGACTGGGAAACAGACACCAAATGACCACCGCAGACACACATACACACACGAGACAATCAAACACACAAAATCCCTATTGATCATCGCCCTCCCCGTTGTACCAGAGGCCCCATGCTGTTTTGGGGGAGGGAGGAGGGGGGAGGGAGGGCAGCATCGCAGGAGGGTCCCGGATGATCCACTGATCCCACCATGGACAATTGGATCACACTCAGTGGTATCTACTGGAGGGCTGGTGATGTGTCACTCACGGCTCCTTTGTTACTGGACAGCCCTGACACATAAACTACAGTTCACTGCCAATGCAATGTATTTCATTTGTTTTTTTATTATTTTTGTCAACTAAAGCTTGATTAATGTTTTCATGGCTATATTTAGGCAACTCAAAGCTCTTGGTTAAGGTTACTGAAAGATCATGATCATGGTTAAATACTAAAAAAAAGTCATTGTTGACGTTTTTAATACCTCTTACAAAGCACAGGGTTTTGAAACCGGAGACTGAGGTTTGCCTCCTGTGTCGACGTGTTGTTAGGTTTACACTACAAAAGCTCCTGTTTAAGGGTAGGAAAAGATGGTAATATTTGCTAAATATTGAAAAATAGTAATCATTGACAAGAAAGGAAAAGAAAAGAAAAGAAAAAAAATGTGTTTGCCCAACCATCTGCACCAATCTTCTCCTTATGACCTCAGCATAAGACACAGGTCATATTTCCTGGATGGGGAAAAAAGACATTGCCCTTGAATGTAATGTAGACAACAATTACATTTCCTCAGAAACATATTTTGGCAAAGGAAATGAGCAGTACATAATCATATTTTGTAGGAGATATGTTTGCTGATACACTGAATTAGAACACTGAATATCAACTTGTCCTTACAACTTGCATTTGCTGTTGTATTTATCTGCTCAGTGGGCTTCTAAGCCCTTAGTGTAAATGCTTCCAAACTCCACTATTGCAGATTTTCTATTTATTTATTTAACTGTACAGTTATATTTTCTGTCTCCTTACATTGAGGTCTAAATTACATTTCTATGAATTAAGTTATATAACTGTGGTGGAGAATTCATTTTTTTCCGTCTACATTGTTCCGTCTACATTTCATATTTCAAGATATGGGACAAAGTCAGACTTAAAAAAAAACACCACATGTAATTTGTATGTAATGAAACTTCTAGGGATGTTAAAACCCCCTAAATTCCCAGATGCAATACTGAGGACTCTTGCTCATATTTGGTTTACTGACCCTAACATTTAAACATATACATAATATATACATATATACATACATATACAACATACATGTTCCAGATTTACAAAGCTGTCTTTCGACTACCACTGACCTAACAGATTGAGTAAAATTGTTCCAACAAAAGCACGATTTGGCAACGCAAGTGCTGACACCCCAGAATCCTACTTACTGCCACAGACACAGATGTTTCAACGTATGGCTCTTCTGAGAGATTTACGATCATAAATCATAACCACTGACAGACATGCAATAACAACCCTGAGTTTCCATCACTGTGTGTGTGTGTGTTTGTGGGGGGGGTGCAAGGGGCTAATGAGTGGAAGACAATTTCTGGGGAGCTTAAAACCCACGAGGCATCAACACCTGTCCCTCGCCTCTCAGCGTATAGTAGGAAAAATAAGAGGGATGATGGGGGGATTGAGAAAGTGGGGAACAAAAAAATCTGATGTTTGGCCGTAGGTGTGTGTGTAACTGAAGCCGAGCCTCCCATCATACAAAACACACAGGCTCAGTGTGGGTGGTGGTGGTGGGCTCAGGGTAAACCCCAACCCTCCCCTATCTGCATCTCCTCTTAAGCCCCCTATCCTCTTGCACGTGCCTCATTCACTATAAGCACCCCCACAACAACCCACACAGACGCACACTTGTATCCCCTCCCCTACTCCCATTTAAAAGAGGTTTGTTGTCTATGGATTTAGCCTTGAGGGCCAAATGAAATCTGACCCCTTTTCTTTAAACCTCTATGCTAATATACAGCAGCGGCATTAAGAAGCAACAGCTAATTACAAAGGATAAGGCTGCGGCTAATGAGTGAGGGACTATTGTAGAGACGGAGCTGGATAAATCTGTATGGATGCAGAGTTTTTAATTAGGCAGCAAGGGGGAGAAAGGCGAGGGAAAGATGAGCCAGGAGGCCACGAGGGAGTAGTTTTCTTGGCCCATGACACTTTACTCTTTGACTGACAACAAATCACCTGCTCGGATAGCAGGTGACCATTTTTGTTAGCTTGAAATGTCCCTGTTTTGTTTTTATTGAATTCTGTGATGTTTTATATTTGAAGCAACAATGACTGTTGAACCTAAATGGGTCAGCAGAGTGACTAAAACGAAGCAAAACATAATTAGTCAAGGAAAGAAACGCTGCTTTCTAGGTAGTTATGGCGGTAAATAATTTCCAAAAAGCTTTCCTGCAGAGACAGTTAAAGGAAGAAGTTAACTGCTTTAGCCCTGAAGGCATCAAGGCTATGACATACTCTATTTGAGCCATGACCTAAAAATTTGACAGCATGACATGTGCTTCTGGCATTTTTTTTTTTTTAACTCCATACCTAATGCATGCATGCATGCCCGCAGTCCTCCTCCATTTCCCAGTTTGCACCCATCTTCAACACCCTTCCAGCTGGTGGTGATAATTGCTTTGTTCCGTTGTATTTCGTCCTCTGAAGTCGCACAACATAATTTCACAAAATTATCTGATTGCTCCCACATTCTCATTCTCATTTTGGTAATGTCCTGTTGGCATCGTGCTGCTTTGCATTCTCAGCCAAAAATGAGAAGCACAGATTTACTAAACCAGTGGTTGTGTAAACAATAAAACTGCACTCGTTTCACACACCACTGAGCTGTAAAAGCGATAGTGCTAGAGTTTAAAAATGTGTCGCGACCATATTGTTAATTTGGCATTAACACAGAGAACATTTGCATATTCATCAGTCACACTTTCGATAATATGCTATTATTATTGTTAATGCTGTTAGTGCTTCTTTTAAATCATTGTCGTTGATGGTGAACGTATGGGGATTTTCCAGTACAAACATTTTCTTGAAAGAACAATGCTGGCAAAATACTATTTTTCTGTAAGCGTTTGAAACTTCCCTGTAAGTGTGTTCGCTCTGTGTGTGCTCTGCAGCTGCTGCCTTTTAGTTCAGTAGCGTACTAGAAATGACGTCAAGACAGTGAGACAGGCGAGTCTCTCTCCCTCGCTGCCTCGGGTTTCAGTTTGTTACCATGGCAGCAGCTGCCACTTCCTGCCAGAGTGGGTCTTCCTGTGTTCATTCATTTTTGTGTGCACCCTCCAGAGGAGTTACTAAGTGCTGTGTTTACATTACCATATATGGGGTTTTATGAACAATGGGCACAGGGCTTCCCCCAAAGTCAAATAAACACCATTAACGGTATCCACACACACACACACACACACACACACACACACACAGTCGGTACTCACATGCATGCACAAGCCTCTGCACACAGACAGCCACACACACACACACACACACACACACACAGTCGGTACTCATGTGCATGCACAAGCCTCTGTACACAGACAGCCACACACACACACACACACACACACACACACACACACACACACACACAGCCCTGTGCCATGCTCCTCATCATGCATTAAAAACTTCACCCATTTGCACACAATTACCTCCACTTACAGTTAAATGGAATGTAAATGTGTTTGCTACTTGACGTGGGATTTCAAGGGACCGTGGAACAAAGGATAAAGCATAAAGCAGTTTAATTTGTGTTGTAGTCTGTTGTTGATCTATATGTTAATTATGAGGCTTTTATACACCGCACTGTACAGCATGAGAGCAACCTATTTTTCTGTTGTTAACAAGATAGTGGCAAAACAAACAGCCATTGTCAACAGCCTTTCTCCTTCTCACGCCATTTTTTCTCTTGCAGTTGAGTTAGCTTCTGTTTTGGGGGAGGTTTGAAATTCACCTTTTCTCAGTGGAAACTATGTTAAACCGACGCATACAACCGGTGTTTCCTCGCTACATGCTCTGCAAGGCAATAAGAAAGACTGAGAGAGCCCTAAGACTGACGAGAGAGAGAGAGAGAGATGGCTGTCAAAAAGCGTTCTTGTTTCGTGTTTAAGAGGAGCTGGGACCTCGGCTCCCTCAAAAGGATCTCTGTCCTTTTCTAAACACTGACTACTGTCCCACATACTTTGGGCTGATTACCAGGATCCCTGCCCTGCCTGGCGTCTCGGAGGGAGGAGCAGACAAGATCACGCACAGCTCGGCTCAGCTCCCAGCTGGAGAAAGGCCAACTCATTTACATTCAGCACACGAGGCTGCATGCACGCGGCCTGTATCCATGACCTCAGCTGTTTCAGCACACAGTAAAGCCATTCCATAACTCATAGCGCCACATTCACTTATGGGGGCCAAAGGTGGATGGATGGAAGGGGAGCTGAATAAGTGGAGCGAGAGAGAGGGATGGCAGGGAGGAAGATGCAAAAATGTACATTTATCTGCCGTGCAGTCCTTCTCTCGTTCTATCTCTCCCTGCCCTTATGGCCTGCCTGCTCTGGCTGTCGTGAATACCTGTTGGAGGGCATCCAAACCGCTGGCCTGCCCTTTTCATTGAGCACTTAGCACGAGAAATCACATCGTTTGTACAGGAAGCATGGTCAGCACGGAGCAGCAACACTACACCTCTCACAATTAACTCAGACACAGCCCTAATTAGGCAACAAGCCTGAGTATCTACTGTAGGTGAGGCTCTGGAGACTCCAAACTGTGCCATGTTATAGATGAGACCAGGTTGGTATACTTTGTTAATGTTGGACTGTCCAGGCCAGTTCAGCATTAACAACCCTGGGTTCCTGTTTGCTGCCATACAAGGCTGTATAATTATATGTTGAACAGTGTTGATGTTTGTATTGTCAGGGCTCTTTTGTGCTGAGATATGCTGTGTCATGTTGCTACAGAGGCTGTCAAGGGAAGATTAACAGAAAATAACATGTGCTATTGCCTTATGGGACATACGTCACTTCTTACTGTATTGCTTCAATGTCAGTCAGGCTACAATCATTTTCATGCAAAGCTCCAAGGTTGTAAAACACACCTAATGTCAACTTGCAAAGATTGTGAATTTGTGATTCTCTGTAATTCAGGACAGTGTATTTGTACATGAGACAGGGAGAGAGATACACACAGAGTGAGAGAACTAGGATGAGGTGATGGAAGCTCAGCCAATTTCACCCCCACAGCTGCTAAAGGTCACTGGAGCAACTGCTGAAAGGTACCTGATCTTCTTCTCAGAGGAAAGAGAGAGAGAGAGAGAGAAAGAGAGAGGTGGAGGACACCAACAAAAAGAGCATTTGACATATGACAGTTGCCAGAAACCTCCCAAGAGCTAAATCTGTAAGTAGCAGCAACAGTCAAAGTGCAGAGGTCTGTGTGTGAACGCCCAGCACACAGGGACAGCGGACAGTTTGAGAGCACCCCTCCAATATTACAAAAGCCATAGAGATTACAATTATAATGAGTAGTAAACACAATGACTCAGAGACATGTTACTTTGTTCTATCCCAAATTATATTATAACTATTTACAGACCAAAATACATTTCTATGTCATTTTTTTAACAACACAAAACAGCTGAAAATTGACTAAATAAAGCTTAAGGTCCATTTAGTAGCTGTTCTGGAGCTTTCAATCATATCACATGATTTTTTACAGCAGATGGAGCTGGCCCAGTTGTCATGAATTTGCAGTTGAATATATTTCTTAAAGTGCTTCACCATGACAACTGGGCCAACTCCATCTGCTAAGGAAGATCATGTGATAGGATCAAAAGCTCCAGAACAGACACTAAATAGACCTTGAGGTGACATTGTTTTGTCACCTGCTGTTTCCCAAGTCAAGAAGGAACTTTGAATCTTAATATTGTTTGAAATAATAATAAAATGAATTACATTTGGCACATCTGCACCAAAAAGAAAAAAATGTGTTAGCATAGATTTCTATAGACAAAGACGCAGACAGATGTAGAGGTCAAACCTCACTTTTCCTCCTGAATCATCCTCCTACATACCTAGCCAGCTAGCTACGTCAATGAAAAACAGTGACAGAAAAATTGTGACAGTGTCGATGAGAATGATGCAGCTGTACACATTGATCTAAGTTAACGCGTCTTTAAACAGCATATTTTTTTGATCGTTGCCACAGCTTTCCCATCAACTCACAATGATAGCGGCGGGAAGGATACATCTCTGGCTTCTGATTGGTGAGTCAAAAACTCCCAACAAGAAATCAGCTAAAATGAACACAGTGTCAGGATGCATGAAGCAAGTGAACCAAAATGGCAATTCAGTCTGATTATCATGCTAACCTTTACTCACATCACAAGATAAAAGAATGTATTGCATCGAATGGTAATACACTGATATCTGCCAGCTTCCAGGACTGGAAACAAAAAAATCCAAGATTGGCACACGTTTGGATTGAAGCACAAGACCTCTAAGGTGTGCAAAGTTAATTAATTAAGTCATTAATTAATATTGGAAATATACAGACATACTAGTCATCCTAACATGAATAGAGGCTGTAATGCAAGGCACAGCATACTGTAGGTTTAGGCCTGATAAATGACCAACAGATCAGTTTCAACCATCTCATTATCAGCGCATCATGGTTGTCTGTGAGGGAACTCCACTCGCTGTATGTAATACCTTGACATTTACAATTCCCTCTCAGAAGTATTTGTCTTAGTCTTAAAATAAATTACAGTACATTTGATGAGCGAACACTCTCTGACTTCCAGGAGCTGGTTTTGTTGCTAAGCAGCTCAATCCATTTATATTACAGTACAGTAGGTTTGTTCTAGCACTGTGCGCTTGTAGCTTCCACAGAGATGATTTCCGCTTCTCTTTCTCCCAGCTCAGTGGTGTTTGATTAGTGAGTGCCATATGTCTGGGTGGGTGTACACATCCTGTTTACACAGTTTCCAGGGTTTATTTTAACCATGACCTCTGTGTCATTTCCCCCCAGGTCGCGGGGTCAAGCTCCGAGGTCGGCTCCACACTGATGGGGATGGACAACTGAACACCTTTGAGTGTAATGTGTGCATGTGTGTGCTCACTTGTCCTGCAGTGGCCCAATGATGGCTTGTTTCACAGAGGAATTGTGTGTACGTTTGTGTGTGTGTGTGTGTGTGTGTGGAGCCTGAAAAAGATATCAAAGGTTCTCTTCACAGCCTCACAGCTGCATAAATATCCATCAGGTAATGTTTCAAACAGAAAGCCATTCTTCTCTTTCAACTGTGCAGGGAACAAACAAAAATAGACAAAAGACAACAAGGTCCCTGCTGACCACGCGAACAGCCCTGGGTCTTACAGAGGAGGAGGCTATAAGGCTGAGCTCTGATGTTTATGCCCTGATCTGAAGAAAATGCATCTTCAGTGTTTTCGCCTCATTACTCTCTTGTGCAGATGGGGCTTTCATTAGAGCAAAGAGGTTGTTTGTTGTCCTTATGTAAAATGATAAAAGCATGTACTTAAACGAGAGACCAAAATGCATGAAAACAAAATGTAGAAAGAGTGGAAAGGGAGGGTTTTGAAGAAACAAAAAGATCTAAAAATTAAAAGCAATTTTTAGCCTTAACATTTACACCCGTAATGGCTGTGTCTCCTGTTGTTTTGTACGTCACATTTGTTCAGCCTAAATTTGTCTTACACACATTGTATGGCAAAGAAACTTTGACGTAAATCAGCTAAAGCACCATACAAAGTGGCTTAGCGTCTATACGGTACAGAAAAGTTAAAAGATAGACACTTCTATAAGGAATAGAGCGTATAAGAGGGTATACGACACTCGCTTTTGTGCAGCGTGACATCCTGGAATATTTTCCGTTATGCTTGTGTGTGTGTCTGTGTGTGTGCATGTGTGTGTTTTTTACATGAAGGGAGGATACAGCTGAGTGTGTCTTATCTTAGATCAGACAACGACGTGTGAAACCCCAACTCTGCGGAACTCCTCTCTCGATCCCAGAGCCACAGGGTTTCAGTTTGCGGTGGCAGCTGAGCCTCTCTCTCTCCTCTCTGTCTCTCTCTCTCACTCTCTCTGTGTTCTTTTCTGTCTCTAAAGACAGTTACATCCACATACAGCAAGCTTGCAGAAAGCAGCAGATACGTGTGGAGGCTGAGACTGACAGTCAGACGCAGTCAGAAATAGGCAGTGACTTCTCAGAAGAGGCTCTTGATAGTTGCAGTATGACTGGAAGCCATGAGAATTTATCCGCTGCACTTCTTGCTCATGTTATATCCAGTAAAATGTAAAGCTGTAAACAGTCAAAGAGCACAGAATCACAAACAGGTTGTCAGGTACACCTGCAGTATTCATTGTATATATGTGTCAACATTCTCACTTGTGGTTAGTTTTGTTTGAGTCTCACCTAACTGACAATTGGGACTTAAAGAATAAGGCTATTCTATAATTTTCTTATTGTCAGCATTTCCATGAAAAGACCAAAACCAACAATGAATTCATCTTATTAACAAGTATTGCCTATGTATCAAAAGCATCAAAATTACATTAATGAGCCACACTGTTGTACTGGGTAACATAATAACTGATAACTTGTGTGTTTGTTTGGTTGTTGTTAATAACGCTAGCTCCATGCTCTGTAGCTAAGTCACTGTTGTTGTCCTTACCTACAGTTTAATACTGGCGCAACTGCAACAATCACATACATCATAGGTGTCAGGTTACACTATCCAGTTAATAAAAGTTAATGTACATCTTCCAGAATTGTTAGTGTTTATGGTATAATTTGTGTCAATCCCACATACACTGTCCTGCTGCTGTAAATACTCATTAGAGCATTATATGTGTATTAATCCGCAGCTGAAAGTAGTCCCCAACAAATGTGCTATTTACTCTTGTTTGAGTAATGTTTGATGAAAACTACAGTGCCCAGGTGTCTTAGGAGACAACCAAGACTTTTTTTTTTTTTAAATGAAACCGTATATTTGTTACTTGTTTTTATTAAAGATTTACGTCTTCAATAGAAACAAATGAGATTGGGGCTGAAAGCAGCAGACAGGGTAGTAAAGTCGGAAAGTACTGACAGATGGGCTAATGCATTGTTGATTTTTACCTTTTCATTGTCTTTGTTGACAATAACAAAATTATAGAATAACACCAGCCTTATCTTTTTACAATTAGGTACGTGTGTTGGGGAGGCAGCTCTCATTAAAAAAAATCATAAGTAAAACATAAACAAATGAGGGATGAATGTGAATTAGTAGGCTACATATATCTCAAGATGGGTTCAAGTTTCCACTAAGTATTCAAGGAAAGGCCCCAGAACATCCAAAACAGTCTTCTGTGTTTCAGAATTAAAAGAGCAAAGTTGTTCTGTTTGTATAATAAAAAGATAAGTCTGGTTCCTTCTAAACCCCAATCTGTGTTTGTCTCTTTAGATTATTTACATTTAAGCTTCACATTTCAGTCCATATCTGTGTTGAGATTCCACTTCAGATATGCTTGTGTGTAGCTCAATGCCAAAAAAGCTTTCAGTGTTAAAAAATAATCGTGGTGACTGTGGAAAGAAGCTGCTACCCAACATTATACCAGGTTGAATAACAAAGTGACCGATGTTAAATTAGCCTGAGAGAGTTTGAGTTTACCTTACCGAGATGGAGGCTGATAAAATAGCTTACTTTGCTCCATATTTAGCATTCTCCTCTATCCCGGTGGTTTCAGGGAAATGCATGACCATTGGCTATTGATAAGCTAAGCAATGAAAGAGCTCTAATCGATATTCCCACTTTCATCAGGCTTCCCTTATCAAACTTTGCGGGCCCTGTGTTCACCACAGGCCGCGGACAGAGAGGTGGTGTGTTTGCTTATATGCAGAAGGCCATTGTGTAGGAGGCTTTCATTACCAGAACCATCTCTGCAGAAAGAGGAAGGAAGGCCAGGCATAAGAAAAGGTCAAGGGACACATTTTTTGCCCTTGGCCATTAACAGAATGAAAGTGTAAACAACACAAGGCATCTGGCCTGTCTGGCTGCAACACATGGCTTTTTTAATGTGGAATTGCCAACATAATGTGCAGTAAATCTCAGAGATAAAAGTCATTCAAGGCTTTTTGCTAAACAACAAATCCTTTCACATCAAAAGCATGGGTGCGAATCAATTATACATTACCAACAAAGTAGGTTTGAAATGAATGAGTTAGGTGATTTTTGCCTTGTTAAGAGATGTGTAATATGTCAGTCTATCTATATAGACTATGAAGAACAGAAGCAGTAGTCTGTCACGCTATGTTGCAGCTTCTCACAGTGTTTGTGCCGCGTTATTGGCGCCCTGTCTGAGCCATGCTTTGACATACAGTAGGTTTGCCCTTTCATGTTCAATCCTCTTTCAGCTATTTCTTGATGCTCCAAGTCAAGCTCTGTTCTCAGCCTCGCTGGTTACAAAAGCGGGACGCTACAAGTGCTGCTTCAAAACACCTTTTGCTGTGAGTACATGTGTCAGGAAGCGGGGCTTCACATGAGGCACGGCTCTTTCTCCTTCTCCAATCTGTCACTCCACTTCCATATTCTGTCTCATCTTGAGCCGGGCTGCACTCACAGATGTGGAGAACATTTCTGTTGGCTCTCTCACTGAACCGCCCACCCCCGCTTCAACCTCCTTCCACCCACCCACCCACACAAACCCTTGGTCCCTGGGTCTTCTTTTCGCTAACATTTTGCAGTCTACACTGATATTGTTGGTTGAAAACTGCACTTCAACTTCCGTATTATGTGCAGATGTATTATGTAGGAAAAAATGAAATGTAATGAAAATATTCGACTGGACTCAACATTAAGGTTCTCAGATCAGGATCAGATCAGTATTAGGAGCAAACAATCAGGACCCTGGCCACCCATATTTTCTGACCTCTTTGACTTTCCAGCAAAAAAATGCTAAAAACAGTAACTTCATAGTGCAGCTCTGGCTTAACGGCCCCCAGACCCCTTGGGCCTCTACCTGGTAGCCCATAGTGATCCATTTATAGGCCCTGTCCACCCCTCTGCCAGCTGAGATGGTTCATCCCAATCATCAATTACATTAGCTTTTGATATAGCGTAAGGCAATATTTTATCAATGCATTTCCAAGGTTCTCTAGTTTTTCCATATGCTACTCATATCATGTTACCTCATGAAATAGATTCTCACATGAAATATTAGACTGAATAGCAGCTTTCACTCAATGTTATTGAATGGGTTAGAAATGAATACTCACGGAGACAACCTGACGTACTCATTTTGTTTTTTATTTATTTATTACCTAAAAAAAGAAAATGTTCTATCACAAGTCACACTGAAATGTATTGCTTAAGAAAAAAAAAATATATTCATATATTTTTTCATTTTTTCCTTTTGTTTCTTTTTTTTTTTCCTTTTTTTTCTTTTTCAGAAACACGTTTTGTTTCCATTATATTCCACCAAAAACAAAAAGTTTTTTTTTGGACACGAGCATCAGCTGCTGCCATGTCCCGACAACCTTCTCCCCCGATTTTTAAAAAAATGCACAAAGAAATACATAATTCACAGTTACCATTTTGGTTTCATAAATTAATACAGTCACACATGTGCTACACCGGTCTAGAGCTAGAACATTGTAAATTGTATTCTTGAATCCTGTTATTTTCAATAGTTGGCTACAAGAAAGAACAGGCAACTTAAATGATGTGATCAGAATTCCACCAACATACTGTTTTTTATCCTCTCTGTAATGCTTTTGTCATCTTTTTTGTTTTGTTTCATCTTTTTGAGTTTCACACAGAAGTGAGGCACACACAGAGTATAGTTCATACATATACAAAAAAAATTAAATTAAATTTGGGAGGGGCAGGGGATCAATTGTCCTTTAATAATGTTGTATCCAAGGAAACAGGAAGTGCATGTAGTCTGGAGTCCTTAAAGGACCTTTCTTATTCTGAATCTGAGCCGTTTCCTGCCATTTAAGTACTGTGGTGTAAACTTCCTTAGTTAACACAAGTTACACAGATTTGTAGCTTTTTGCAGCTTGTTGGTGGGAGGACTGAGTAAAAAGGGATGTGAGGTTTGGACAACGGAGACCAACGAGCATGGCAACACAATGAAGAAATGGGACAAAGACAGTATTTGAGGAACAACACCAACTTTTGAACAGTATTTGATTCACTCAAACAAGCTTTACCCCTAAAATCTACGACTCATGGCTGCGAATACTACAGTCCTGTGTATCAACCAATGAAAACAAGCTTAAATATGACACTGACACAGCAAGGGCAACATTTTTAAGGCACAGAAGCCTTGACATAATAGAGACTCCACCAGCTAAAAGCACTAAACAACAGATGCCCAGTGTCCTCAGTGACAAAAAATGGCGCCTTGATGACAACAAGTCTGACAATGATGCACACAGAAAGTTTAAAAACCAAAAAAATAAAAAAAAATAAAAAAAAACATTCCCGCCCCCATTGTCCCCAAGTGTCTCATTTTTTTAGTGAAAGGTAAGGCCACTTAAAAAAAAGATGAGGTTCACCAAAAAAGGTAATCTCTCACTGCAATCTCTGGGAGTGCAATTGTGGTAGGGTGGTCGTATCGGTCAGACGGACAGACAGATAAAGAGACAGACCAGATGCTTCTCTCGAGTAGGTTTGACGGACAGTCCTGTAAATCTGTTGGTCTGTTGGTTCCCTGCGAGAGTACGTCCACACGAGCCCCGGTTGGCATTCAGGCTGGGAGGAGGGGAGGCGGCTAAACAGTTCGTAGGCTGTCTGGGTCCTTGAGAGTCATGGGGGGTAAAACCAGCGTTCGTGGAGTAGAGAGAGAGAGTCAGTTGCTCTTTGCTCAATCATCTTCATTGTCACACAACAGGAATGTTCAGTGCTGAGCAAGACGCGAGTCCACACTTAACTTCATCTGTTTTGGTTTTGCATCGTAATACTTTAGCAGGACACCGTTGTTCTAACATTGAAAAATAAAAAGTACAAAAACCTAACCAACAAAAGCAGCATTGTTTATTTTTTTCACAAATTCATGCACGTTGTTAACCTTCATTCCCACAGCACCAGTTTCTTTTTTTTTTCTTCCATCGATAGAAAAAAAGATCAGTGTAATTCACACTTCTGCATGCAAAGAAAAGTCACTTTTTCCCTCTCGCTTTTTTTTTTTTCATTTGAAGTCCCCATGTGTAGCAGCGGAACTGTGAAAGGCCTAACCTGATATGTCAATGGATGTACTGGTGGAGGCACTAGATAATGATGCTGGATACAGATCCCACTTCTTCTCCCTCTTTGCCAATAAAAAAATAGAGTCATTATTATGAGGACTAGTGGTAAGGGAACACATCAGATGGGCCTAGCACTGGGAACCAACTACGAATTTGACATGTTATCCTGTTGTGATATAAAGTAGTGACCCATGCATTCACTGCAGCTGATTTTCATGATTTTGAGGAACTATGGAGGTTATTTGGGAGAAGACAACTTGTACAAAAACATGGGATATTCTAAATCAATTTACACTAAAGTCAAACATACACACACCCTCATAAACCTTTGCCAATTGTCACATTTATGTACACAAACTAATACAAACCCTCAACAAGTCCATTCAGGTCTGTAAGACATGAGGTGGGCTGGATGGAATTTATCTTTCCGTATCATTTGTTGTGGCTAGACGACTATAATTCACAAATGAGCTAATGAATGATTGAATGGATGTACGCATTTGTTGGTTGTCAACGACTTGACTAAAGCATCAGAGGGCTGCTGTTTTTTGAAAACAGCAGATAGGAAGAGAAATAAAAAATAGATTTTTTTTTCCATATACATTTTAAAGATTTTAAAATCCTCTAAAGCACTTTCTGTTAATATTAATTCATTTTGTTTATTCATTAATCATTCCTATCAATACCCTATGTCACTGAGGTTGATATCAATACTTCCATATTCATTTTTTAATTCTAGTTCAGGCCCCACCTCCTCCTTCTAGCACACTTCTGACCAGCTGTTATAAATCAAGACAATGTGCAAATCAACAACTACTTTGAACTGTTATATGAAAACCTGAATGCTTTGTGAACAATGCTACATATTTTGTGTTTATAAAATATAATAATATGTTTCAAAATGGAAAAACAAAAAAAAGTTTAACCACCCCGTAACAGGTAGAAAGTAGACTCTGGTTGGTGAGTTTTGAGATCGATAAGAATGCCCGTTGGATTAATCCATAGTTCGGCAGTTCTGCCATTCTTGCGATTAGGAAACACTGAGGCCTCTGGTGCTCCCGTCCTGTTAATAAGTCCAGTGTGGATCTCTTCATTGCTGTCCAGAGTGCGCTTTAAAAAAACAAATCTTAGAAAACAAAATCTGAAAATACCATCACCACCACCACCCACTGAATTCTGCTATGCTCAAGTTTACGTACAGTCTCCGTAATCATACCGTAAAAAGTCTTGTACACTTAAGTCCAGTTGCTGCCTGTCCAAATCCAAGCATCAAAAGAAAGTTCTGTTGCTATTGTTGCTGTTTTTTTCCCCCCCAAGGTCAACTGTGAATGACAGAATGGGATTAAAGTCTGCAGGGAGCCTTTTTTTTTTCCATGTGACAGACACCAGTCACAAGGACAACTTTGATTTCCTCTTTGCACAGTTCTGTGTCACCTCCTTGCCAATCCACTCCCTCAAAATATATCTCTAAGTAAATCCCAAGCAATGCTTTGCACATCTTTGAATCTATCCCCCAGCGTGTGGGATCAGATGGCTCAGGCCATGACAAACTCAGACTTCAAGTCAGCCTTGACGTCGGGCTTCCACACTGAATCGTCAAAGTCCAGGTCCAGGGAGCCCTCGCTGGACATGCTGCTGTTGCTGTTGCTGCGTCCGGCCTTGCGGTTGGGCAGCCACTGATAGGGAGCGCGCTGGTCCCGCCGGGCCTTCCTGCGCAGGCGCTTCTGCTGCATCAACAACTGCAGGCGTTCCACCTTACAGCGAGTTGCACGGTTCTCGGTCTGACGCACGCGGTCACCTAGACAAAGGAAAAGAGAGGGGAAACACGGTCAGTCGGGTTTTTCTCTTTGTGCGTTGACTAGTTTATTTACGCTGAACAGAGTCAACACTAGCTACAAAATGAGCTAGGACTGAGAAGAGTGTCAATATATGTCTGTGTGCTTTAGTGTGTGTGTTTATCAGGCAGCAGATAAAGCAACACAGCCTTGATGATAATGCTAGGACATGCTAGGATCATTCCCTTGGCTCTGACACACACACACACACCCCCCATGTGGAATTTTCTGCTTAACCTCCCCCACTGAGCATCGTTAGCCCCCTCAGTGCCATTTCATCCCCGGGGAGACCCGAATCTCTTTGAGAACCAATAGCAAGGCCAAAAACACACAAACACAAGCCAGACACGACACATTCTGATAGCTGCCTATGATATCTGAACATATAACTGCAGATGACATGCCTGGGTGACTGGATGTGCTACTAAGTGCATTTCTAGCTGTTGATGTGCCTATAGGAGAATACAGTCTCAAGGGAGAGGCCTTGCATCGCACTGTGAATGCTTTTCTACAGTGGCCGAGTCAAGCCTAATTCAATTTATACGTATATTCAGGGGCTTGGAAGGAAGGGAAAGCAACCGCAATCTATTAGCCAGCTCCATTAGTATCTGTCTGGGAATTAAATAATTAAATAATGGGCTAGAATGTCAATAAACCGAAGCACAGCGGCCATCTCTGCCTCTGCTGCACACCAGAACACACACAAACACACGCACACAAACACACACAAACACACACAGACACTCAAATCCGCATTCGAGCACATCATGTATTCACACAAAAGCGCATACACAATGTGTAGACTTGTACACGTATACACACACACACACACGCGCGCACACGGCTGCACACACACACGCGCGCACACGGCTGCACACACTCACGGGTGCACGCGCACACACACACACACACACACACACACAGCAACAGCCGCAGTAGCTTTTAACGTGGATCGATGGCAAATTAAAAAGACCTATTGATTAAACCTTAGCTCTAGTGCAGCCATCCATCTCGGGCCCAGGACAACGCTATTGGCTTTCAATAGAAAATGCAAGCGAATGGAAATGGTAAGCGGAGAGAGAGACAGGGAGAGATTGGGTTTTTTCTGCTATTTTTTTCCCCCCTTTATTATGGCTGTAGCTTCCCACTCTCTGCTCATTGACCCCCCCCCCCCACTTCTCTCTCTCTTTCCCCCCACCCCCCTCACACACACACACACACACACACACACACACACAGGGGTCCCCCTCCCCCTCCTCCTCCTCCTCTTTCCTCCAGTTCTTGCCCCATGTCTCCCCAGAGACAGCTAGGTGGGGCAGTGTGAAGAAGGGGAAGCAAGAGGCAAGAGGAGGGGAGAGGGGGTGGCGGTGTGGGTTAAGGAATTCCTCCCCCAGGGGTGAGGGGGATAGAAACAAGGACGGAGGAAGAGAGTGGAGGGTAAAGGATCAGCCGTAGGTGGCAGTTTTCCGAATCGATTGTGCCCTCCTCTGCTCTTCCCCCCCATCAGAATGAATTCCGGACTCTGTGTGGGCTTAATTTACCTCTTTCCCTCATTTGCTTATCGGATCGAGCAGTGCAAAGCCTTTTCTCCAGCTATAAACATTCACCACAGTCTGGGAGTGCATACTAAAGAACTAAACTGCAGTCAAGCAGCCCTGATGCTGCTTTTTGAGAGCACAACGGATGTGAATATAGTGGCACCGAGTTAACAGAAAAGAATACTTCTTCACATTACACTCAGCCACATCTAGAGAGACTGGGGTTTTTCTACTTCCTGCCAATATGTTCTGTCCTGATACAAACGTGTATGTGTGTGCATCCAGATGCCGTGTGCGCTGTGGGTGAGGGCAGCGTGTCATCTCTAGAGAACTGGGGGTATACCAGAGGGGGGGGGGGGTTCTCCTACATTAGAGCCATTGTTCCGCTGCCTCAGCTCCATGTGACATTCATATACGCTGCCGCAAGGCTTTGTTCCCCCTCCGGTCCTCCCTCTTCCCCTTATTCCCCTGCTCTGACTAGCCAACAGCGAAACCGCCCCTCAGCTGTGTCGAAATATGGCTGTACACAATGAAACGGCATGAAGCCAACAAATGCCTACATACAAAATCTGTTTGTCTGGTGTCTCAGTGCAAGTTCTTTATTTCTTCCAGGGTAGTCCACTCAGTAATGATCCTGTTCACCAAAGAGGTACATTTACCGAGATGACTCAACAATATATAAGTACAAACACACGTGCGCGCACACACACACACACACACAGCGTATAGGGTAGTTTGGTGGTGCTGTAGGTCTTGGCCTTTGGCTTGGCCAGAGCTCTGAGAATGTGCTTGGAGCTACACCAAACTTGATGTCTCTCTCTCTCTCTCTGTGTGTGTGTGTGTGGCCATTCATCAGCGTCACTACCGGAGCCCTGGGCGGCTGGGCCGGACACAGCTGGCCGCAAGGATCTCCAGACTATGTTTATGACAGTAGGGCTATTATTAGGGCTGGCTAAGAAGGACAGACTACACACACACACACACACACACACACAAACACACACAGATA
Organism: Macquaria australasica; assembly: GCA_005408345.1. Classification (NCBI taxonomy): domain Eukaryota; kingdom Metazoa; phylum Chordata; class Actinopteri; order Centrarchiformes; family Percichthyidae; genus Macquaria; species Macquaria australasica. The sequence goes on from SEMN01000013.1 coordinate 585,332, forward strand.
CACACAGGCTGGCCTAGAGCCTGGATGCAGAGACAGGGTTTGATGTTAGCACAATAACCTTGGAGGACCCAGAGAGAAGAGGGTAAGAGACATAGGGAATGAATGACAGAGAGAAAGAGAAAGAGAAGCCATGTTCATATACAACCCTGCATGACACAGAAAAGACAGATGAAGCAACAGCAGATCTTTTCTTAGAAATGCGCAGTGGAAGATATCAAACAGAAGACAGGTCAAGGGCACAGAGAGGAAGTTAACGCCAGTCTACTTTTCCTCCTCTCTCTTTTCACCACTCCCCTGCCTGCCAATCGCACCAAAACTCAATCCCGAGCAGCACATTTTTCCATCCCCAAACTCTCCTCTCCGAAGACTTTGACACAGGCCCTGTAAATACACCGAGCACTGCAGAGTAAGCCAGAGAAAAACAGACAGAGAGAGAGAGAAAGAAGGGGTGATCTATGAATAATCGATGCGTCAGTTTTCCTTGCCTTTGAGCCCAGCCCAGCAACACAGCAAGGACTGAGATAGGGAGCACACGGGAGGGTGGGAGGAGTGGGTGGGTCAAGGAGGAGAGGCAAGGGGAGGACGGAGGTAGAGAAAAGGGGAGGAGGGCTGCAGTGTGCAGGACGCATGGGGAGATTAAAGGAGCTTCTCCTTTTATTGATTGTATAAAGATTGGCCTTCATTTGCAGTTGTCTTAGTGCTGTTGTTTGTTTGTTTGCCTTGATAAGTCTTGTGATCTTGCAGAGAGAACATTGTGTTTGCTCAGCATCCAGGGAACCAGGGGAAAGAGGGGAGGGGTGGACAGACAGAAAGAGAAAGAGAGGAGGGAGAGAGGAAGAAGAGGAAAGAAAATCACATTGCAGCAAAGCCAGCCTTGGTTTTTTGTCTAGTTTTACTCTTTCCCCATTCTATAGGTTAATGATATGGGCAAAATTAATATCACGATTATTATCACAGTATTATCTTCATATCGGTATGTTAAAAATTTCCCCATAATATTATGGGGTTTCATATGCACAGTAGGTGTTTGGTGAAGGCATACAGTACATGGATGGATCTAACCATCGAATCAGACAAAACACTATATCTCTCTGACCCATCAGAGTCAAGCATTTAGGGACAAGTAGCTCAGTGTCAACAGGTAAACAGCTCCGTGAGAAAACACTTTGGAGCACAGATCAGCCATAAATCTGGGAAACCTGACCTATCTGGAAGAAACATTCAACACCAGAAAAGAAAACTGAACCAACTAATCAGACACAAACTGAGGCAACCAATCAAACTGGAGCTAATATGAGAATTTTGACAGCCAGTGAAAGGGCACTGACAGCCCTGCAGGGACACAAGCTCTTCAATGACTTTTAGACTTCATTTGCATTCTCTGTCTCTCTCTCCCTCTCGCTCTCCTTGTCGACAATGAAAGGGCACCTGATGTGCTTGGCTGGCTTTGCTAGATAGCTCTGTGCTGTGCTGCGTCGCTGGGGCGTTCGCCGAGTTACCGGTGCACGTGTGTCGCACCAAACCTCTGTGTGTGACGAGAGAGGAGGACAGCCTGCCTGCGGATAATGTGCGGTGCCTCGGTCAAGCAGGTCAGGGCTTAAATACAGGGGGTTAAGGGCATGGGATCTTTCTCTGCATCTCTCTCTCTCTCTCTCTCTGTCTCCCTCGCCCCCTCCCCTCCTCCTTTGGCTTCCCCAGTCCCAGCCAGCACGAAGCTAACATGACCTGAAAAATCGAAGGGGGACAGGAGGGGGGGTGAAGGGATGCGGAAGGGACACAAGAGAGGAAGGGGGTGCTGGAGAGGCTAACTTTGCCCCTGCCTTGCCCCTCTCTGTGGGCCTGTGTTGAACTAATGCAGCTGCAGTGGGAGTGGGACTAAAAGGCAGCCTTATAATCCCATATCCCTCCCCTCCTCTGCCCCACAATGGCTCAGCCTGGTGCCCTGTATGCAGCCCCTGTCCCTGGCCCCTGCACAAAAGGTTTGGCTGGGCAGGGGGCTGAGGGGCTGGAGGGGGGTGCCGGGGAGGTCCACCCTACTCAGTAAAGGAATTTAGCTAACAATCAGCCTGCCAGGCCATCCTAAAGCCCTCCTGTTCAAATCCAACACGGGTCCTGGGCTGACAAATCCCCACACTCAGCAATACTACACTGCAAAGCCTTGAAACCAAGCTAGTCGCCAAAGCCTTTAACCAGGCATTTGTGGTCGAGTGTGTGTGCATGTGTGCATGTTCAAGCTTTTTATTTACGCTTGTCTTCTCCCCCTCGCACATGAACTTGCAGTGGAAAGGGTAAAGGCTCTCAGGAGACAGCCGAGCTATGTGACATTTTCAAGAGGCAGTTTCAACCTAGAGTTTGACTGCGCACACACATTCTGGCAGATGGGAAGTGCCGGTTATTCCTGTAGCTAAATGAAGGCAGGTTTCTGTGAAGCAGTGTTAAGCCGCGGTGTTAAGTCCAGTAAGTCTTCCATCAGGTGTCGGCTGATAAGACTGCCTGAGAGCGCTTAGTCATCGGCCTCCTTAGGACACCATGTGGAACGGGATACAAGTAGGCACGCAGCCTCTGTCCACACAAACACACCAGCACTCTCATTGTCTCAGTGAGCTGGACTGTGCTTGGTTGGACAGGTTACCCATTCACATCACTTTCTGGAAGAGTACATTGTAAGCAGGAAGTTGGAAAAGGACATTAGACAGGCTATTCTTTCACCCAGTCTTTTTTTTTTTTTTTTACTTTGCCGTTGGTTAATCAGTGGGCGGTTGGTAGACTGATGGACAGGATATAAACACCCATATGATGAATGGAGGCTTAGTGTTGTGGTTTTAACAACCCCCCTCTTCCGCATCCTCCTCTCACTGCCCTCTACTTCACAAAGCAAATTCTTCTCAGAGCTGCATTTTGGAATAAATCTATCTATTTAAAGGCCAAATGAACACAGACAATGTATTGATGCACAACACAGACATGGAAAGAGAGGGAGGAAGACAGAGAGATGGATTTTACAGACAAGGCTGTTTTTGGACAGCAAATGGGGGAAACAGCGGCGTGGGCTGTTGAGTGCAGACGAAGAGAGATGACAATAGTGGGAGAATAGTGGGAGAAGAGGGGAAGGGAGGGGGGGTATGTAGGTGGGGGCAGTGAAGGAAAGGTCTTCCCTGAGTTAGGAAAATAAGCCTGTGTTTTTCCAACTGTTCAGTGAACACTTGGGAGGGCACCCAGGGTGATGCAAAGGAATACTGGACATTCCCGGTCAGTCTGTATTCAGTCCATTCTGCTTGCAACAGAAGGTCATAAAACAGGGGATAAAGCCAGCCCATGACAATAGAAATGTATGCTCTTGCTTTTCCAAACTAAAGAAAACATTAAACATACATCCCTGTACACCAGGACCCTCCCTACCAGACTATTCAACAAAATGTACCAGCAGCTCACCAAAGACTAGCTCAATTTCCTCCACAGGAGATAAGGAGGCAGCCGAGGACAATGCTGTTTCTCTCAGCACAGCCAGTCTAACCTTACAACATTGACTGAATGTTATCAGTTCTGGACATCTGTCTGACACTCAACATCCTGTGTCTCTGCAAGGAAAGGAGGTTTTTAACACACTCAGTCCCTAAACGGTATCATCTGAACTCCAGCACCCGCCCCGGCCCAGCCCTTGGGCATGGGTATGTCGAGGTGTGTCCGGCCTCAGGCCATACATGCCCCAGCTGCAGCCCTTCTTTAAGAGGGAGTTTAAACCACCCAAAGCCTAATCTAATCTAAACATAGCCCAGCCCAGGCTTGAAGGGGTAAACCTATCTCCTTGGTGCACAAAAACAAAGCCAACTTTGCTGCCTGACAAGTGAAGCCTGACTGAACAGGTCTAGAGAAGCTTGTATTTCATTACTAAGGAGACCCCCCCTCTCCTCCTCCCATCTCTTCCTCTGCCTCAAAACCCAGGAGATATACACGCATGACTGTTTTTGTTCTTTAATATGACTTTTCTGTTCCTGCTTTGTCAGGATTTTAAAGATGAAAATATGTGCTTGAACAAGACAATTATGCAAAATCATCCTAACAGAACTGATAGCTAACCGTGATGTGCAATGAGAATAGAAACAGAAAAGACCAAGACGATGATGAATTATTTAGTTGGTTGCAATGTAAGAGCAGAGCTCAGTAAAATGACAAGTTCTAGACTGCAGTCATTTCAAACACACAGGCACACGCACTCCTCCAAAGCCGTGGCAACTGCAGGAACATCTGCTTCGAGGGATGCACAATGACTTAATGCGAGTGTGTTTTTGTTTGTGTTGATGACATGCTTGCATGAGCAGAGAAAGTGCGGTGTATAGTCACTCACCAGGGGGTTTGCACATGCGGATCTGGCTCTGGCACTGCACCAGCGGATGAAGAGTCGGCGGAGGGCTGCTAGGGCTGCTGGCGGGCACAGAGGTAGCTTTGGCAGAGACGCCCGTCATGCCAGCAACCGGGGGCGAAGGAGGCGGTGAGGGGGATGGGGAGGTGGGTGAACCGCACTGGGTCTGGTAGCGGAGCTGGGTCAGGGAGGGGGGCATGCCCTGGTAGTGGCGTGTGGCGCTCAGGAGGTCATTGAGGATCTGCAGGATGGTACCAATATCTCGTCTGGGACGCCCATTGCTGTCCTGGCAGTTAGGGTGCAAAGTGCCTAAAGAGAGGGTTGAAGAAAGATGGAAAAAAGTATTACAAGACTGAGTTTTCAATAAAAAGTCAAAGCATTTAAGGTCATTCATACACACGCATGCGCACAATAGACCCTGAGACCAGACAGAGGAGCCTGTGTTTAATTTTCTGGGTATTTTTTGTGAAGCATGCAAGTCCTCATAAAAAGAGGTTTTCAGCTGGATCTCACGGTGCGCATGGTTATTGCTTAGAGCAGCAATAAATATCAATGGCAGCTCAGTGTCTCTCACCTGAAAAGGTCCCTGAGAAGACCCCGGGAGCGTGGTTGACGAAGCTCTCAATGATGGCGCCAGGTTTACGGGAGCGTGTTGAGGGACTGGTGCCACTGTTGGGGCTGTTGGTGCTGCAGTTAGCCTGGAGGGAAAACATTATATAGCATAAAGTGAGGCGGCGGGTCATGGAGAAGCAGTGAACACATGTGTACACAATCTGCATGAGAAGTTCACATGCCATACTGTGTTAACATATACATCAAATGACATTCATGCATAACTTGTGAGCTGTGAAATGTTGAAATCATGTTCTGACCTATACCTCTTATACATACAGTATATAATGTAAGCTCTGTCATGAGTTGTGTAAGTGACCTTTACTTGAGGGTGCTGTAAATACTACTTGCACTATGCAAGTAACCTATGCAGTAAAGGCTGATGGTTATAAGAAACCCTAGAAAGCAGGAAACCTGAGCTTTTTGCCTCACTACAGCCCCAAAACACCCAGGATATCTTGTTACCTCAAACCTGAGAAAGACCAAACTTGGCAACTCATGCTATTTCAACCTTAGCTTAACTTGGATTACTCAACTGACATCTGAAAGTGAAATCGAAACAAAGGCAAAAGGTCTCTGTTTGTGTGCGGGTCTCCTGCTAGTGTGTGTGTTATGCATGTGAAAGCCTAATGAGGAATAGCCATTTCCGTTTTCTCAGTACTAAAACGGCCTGCCTCTCTGTTTTTCTTGTTGTGAACCATCTCTCCCACATAGTCCACTGACATCTGGTTCTTATTCACTTTCCATAGGCTGGAGCTTGGGGAGGTGGACAAAGTATAAACAGAAAATTCGGTTGCCGGAGACAAGTAAGTGTGTTTGTGCATGTGTGTGCAGCTGTTCTTAAGAGTTATCCAAAGTTAAATAAATGTTTGTAAAGGTTAATGATAAATGGCTGACAACATTGAGGTTAATGATCAGTCTTCACATGAAAAACCAACTCCGATTCATTAAATCAGCCTCCCTTTGAATCTTTTTCTGTCCAGCTCTTAATCTTCCCCCCTTTTTCCCCGTACGTCTCAGTGGGCAGGATGAGGTCACATGGATGCCGTGCCCATCCTGGCTTATGTGAGTGTATTGGCCTGTTTGTATGTATTTAGGAAGCAGACTGCACTCCAGACCGCACTCCAGTGATGACTAAGTGCACTGTGGTTTGGAAGCGCACACACACACACACACACACACACACACACACACACACACACACACACACACACACTCCTTCTCCAGACCTGAGTAAACCACGGGTTCACCCTCATGCTGCTGGGATATTCCACTAATCTAATCAGTTTAATTGAGGTTGATTTAGATGTGCATGGCACTCGGGTCAAACGGTCATAACCCATCCCCGCCATTGTTCATTCAAGAGACGGCTAAGTGCCTTTGATGACTATATGGATTACTAACAATATTTTTTAGGCTTACCTCAGGGCAGAGGACCGGGGCTACAGGGCTGACCTGGCCGATGTCGTGGCTGGGTTGGCCTGAGGAAGGCTGGTGGTAGTGGTGGTGGTGGTGATGATGGTGATGGGCTGGAGAGCGGAAAAGACCTCCAGGGATGTGGGACGGGCGAGGGGAGTGGGGTGGTGGAGGAGGAGGAGGAGTAGGGGGGCTACAGTGAGCGGAGGAGGGCGACTGGTGGTACATGGTGGGGAGCGGCTGGTGGTGCGTGGAGGGCAGGGGGAAGGAAGGGGAGCCCGGGGAAGGGGGGGAGGAAGGTACCAGGTGAGGCTGGGACAAGTGGGGGCTTGGGTGACTGTGTGGATGTTGGGGGTGGTGGTGGGAATGCGGGTGAGGGTGGGGAACACGGGGCTGCCCCGTGGGCTGTCCCATTGCGGCCTCTGCGTTGCCCCGGGTGATGACGTGTCTGTGCTGGAGCTGGGGACCGCCGGACTGCTGCGCCGCCAACTGGAGCTGGACGAACATCATGTGATCACCGACACGCAGTGCCAGGGTGAGGGGGGAGCGGCCAGACAGGAAGTCACTGACCTGCAGGTAGACAAAAGAGAATTTGAAGAATTAAATTAATGTACTTTTACAGAAAAGTAACCAACACAGCCAATATTACAAAATCTAACAAAATAAGCTAGATATACATGATATATTGGTGCAGTGGTATTTGCAAACTAAGTCTGCATCAAGATTATGTACTGAAAGCCAAAGTGTTTCACAAAGAGAAAAATTCCCCCATACATATTGACTTCCTCCTTTGTAAATGAACAGTCTGCACCATGGATGGCTGTTAAAATGCACACAACAGTGCTTTGAGCTCCCCCACTCATAGAGACATAGACACACCACATTAGCCCATCATGCAATCAATCACTATTCTGTAACACTGGCCTATTTACATCTGCTGGGGAGCGGTGGATGAGGGGACCTATTAGAAAGCACACACAAACAGAGCCCACTCTCGCTCGCTTCCCACTGCCCCTCAGTCCGTTCTTAGTCAGCAGTGTTATTCAGCTCGGAGACAGAGGCCACCCTTCTGTCTGGCCCGGGGCCTGAAAAATCAGTCCCACGTCCAGGAAATACACCCCGCGTGCCTCTCAGACACAGACTGGCCAATTGTCCGCGGCGGATCTGGAAGGGCTGCCCATTTTTGGAGCTCTGGCAACGGCTAACAGGGGCCAAGTGTGGAGGCCTTCGCTGACCAACCCGTGGCCCGGATGGACACACACAAATACACACAGGATAGTGGAGTTGTCACGACTTGGCTGAAGGATTCACACCAAACAACAAGTTCTCTTGTCCCCTTCCTGCATGCCTGCGACTCTGTTGCTGTGTAATACCACACACTGCTGAAGCGTGTGCATGTGTGTGGGTGCGTGTAAGTGTGTGTATTTTGTAGTCATTCGGGGGTCAGAAAGCTTCTTTGGGTCTTGAAGACTCAGCAGTAATGACATCTCAGGTTCTCCCCGAATTGAAGCATACAGAAACAACCAGCACTGGCAAATACAAAGTGACGCCTCCATCCAAAAAGGTTTCAACAACCCCTACAGCCTGTGAGCTTTCAGTCCCCAGAGAGGGAGAGAGCACAAAGAGGACGGGAGATGGAGAGAAAGAATTGCGACAAAACAAGTAATAGAGACATACATACAAAGACAGAAAAAGAGAGCAGAGGTCTCTCCCCCCAGACCCTGCAGCCTTTGGAGTGTGCTTGTGAGACATTGGCCTGTAGTTAACCCTGTGAATCACCAGGCTCTGCCCTCCATCACTTCTCTCCCTTTTCTTCTCCTTATGTATTTCTCTATCGACCGCTGCCTCTCTGTTGCCAGGGTGACCTTTGCACATTGGTATTGACATGGTGTAGAAAAGAGAATGGAGGGAGAGGAGAGGCAGGTGAAAGGACGAGGGGGTGGGATGATCTGATGGCTGCATTTCAACATGTAAATAATCAACCGCTAAGGCAGCAACAATCAGCATAAAAGGGTGCTGCAGGGTAAACAGAAACTCAGCCTTTTCAGAGTGTAAACCCAGCCACTGATGACTTGTTGATAGTCATGTCCACACCCACCATGATTACCCCATCGTGGTAAGACAATAAACTCAGCAGGGTGGGGTGTGAAGTGAGGAGGAGAACAGGGCAGGGTGCTACCTGAGATGGCTCTAGGAAACTCCGTGTACAAAAGGTCAACTGATAGACAAGAGGTGTGTGTGTGTGTGTGTGTGTGTGTGTGTGTGTGTGTGTGTGTGTGTGTGTGTGTGTGTGTGTGAGAGACCTCAGGGGGAAGGAGAATCTCAAAAGTGGGTGGGGGGAGAGAGAGAGAGAGAGAGAAAAGGAGGGGGAGAAGACGCTGACTGTGTCTCTGACTGACAGCTGTCAAGAGAATGAGTCGGCAGTTTGCCAACCCACAACACACACACACACACACACACAAATGGGCATGCAAAGTCAGAGGCCCTGAGGGAGACCATCAACCCATTGTTTAGTTAAAGGGAGGGAGGAAGATGAGGGAAAACGCCCCTGAGAAGTAAGTATCTGTTTGTCTATGGCACTGTTCAGACCTCCGATCCTGTATCCACATATATCCAGACTGTGTCAACGTCCAGCTGAGACAGGTTATAGTTCACACCTGGCATCAGAATCTGTCTCAAGTGACTGCTTGTGATCGGATTTCACTTCCCTGCTCACATTTGATTTTATCTGTGAGGAAGAAACTGCAACTGCTGCTAAACAGAAAAGAAATGTGCATTTGTGCTCAGTCATACAGCCAGAGGAGCGGCCAGTATTCTGCACTTCTGCACCTTGTCAGAGTTGCTAAATCAACCGTGTGCAGGAAAATTGTCTTGCTAAATATGGTCGGGGACACATTTGTGTTCTCACTATATGTTGAATCCCGATGAGCATGCGCATTTTGAGAGCAGTCACAGCTGTATTTATATCCATTTCCTGTGAAAGAATCCTCCAAGATCCCATTTAATGTCAAGTCTGAACAGGGCCTTTGCTTTATCAAGCACATGCGAGGGAGAAAGTGAGAGAAAAGGGCCGACAGTGAGTGACAGCAGGAGAAACCGAGAGGGGGCTTGATTACCCTTATAATGACTAGTGTGGATTATTCAAAACCACCAAGATGAAAATCATGTACTCCTACTGAGCTCCCAACACCACATGGCAGGCTTCAAATTAGCCTGCGAGAGAAGCAAGCTTTCTTATGGCTGTCTGTAGTGGTTTGTTATGAGAGACGCAAGACCAGGGAAGTGGGGGGGGGGGCTCACTTTTGTCGTGTCAAGGCAGACAGAGAGAAGCCAGCCATTCATTGTTCGCTTTCTGATGCAGCAGCAGTGGTATGCAAAGAGAAGGGGAGCTCATGCCCGAAGAACAAGGTGTGCGTTTGCTGAAAACAGCACACACAGGTGATTACACTCAACTGAAACTGCATGGGCAATGTCATGACAGAGTCTATTCAGTGACAAACAGGTGTTAATAGAGAGTAAGAGCTGTCCCACTTAATATGCCATCACCACTCCTCTTTAACAACTGACCCCAGAGTCAGCGCCATCAACCATTTTGTTTTAGTTGTCGGGGTCCAGGAGTTGGTATTTTGTTTAGCAGGAGGCTTTGGTTGCTATGCAATGATGGGGGATAATATGATAAGGGGCAGCCAGGGGAGGAGGGGTGGAGAAAAGATGTAGGGGGGGGGAAAGGGAGGGGGGAGGGGGGGTTGGCATGAGAGAGGGAGGGAGCAAGGATGGTGAGGGGGGATGGGGATGCAGGCGATGGGGGTAGGGTGTCAGAGTGGTGGTGGTGGTGGTGGTGGTGGGTGATGAAATATTCAGTGAGAGTGTGCCTCTGGCTCCTTCCCTCTTTTTTTTCTTTCGACATCTCTGGCTGACAGTTTTATTTATTGGGGTCCCTGTGGTTCAAGGAACTCATTTGCAGTCGTTCTTCCTTTGCACACTAAGCGAACTAAGGGAGGGAGATAAGGAGTGAGGGAGGAAGAGAGAGGCTGAGAGACTGAGGGAGGGTGAGAGGGACAGGGAGGGGAAGATAGAGAGTGCTGGCAGCACTGAGCTGACATTCATGAACAACTGAGCAGCTTTGCGCCAGAGAAAAGAGGATAGAGGATTGGAGGGCGGGACAGGAGGGTGGAGAGAGGGAAGCCTTGAAAGGAGGAAGATGTCTCCTCCAGCCATTCTGGTTCCAACACAGCAGCTCACCTGTCGAACCGCTAGGTGAAAGGTACGGTTCAAAAACCTGCTTATTAACCCCCCAATCGACCTAGATGTTTTGATCACACCAGGACACTATTGATAGTCTCTGTGCAGACACACACCAGCTAAAGATGCAATAACAGGCTCTCAAAAGAGAGAAGGAAAAAAAATCAATGACTTGCATCATGCCCCAAATCCTAAAAGCAGCCGGGGGGGGGGGGGCTTCAAAGGCCCCATTAGAAAGATAGGCGTCTGTAATACTGCCTGATAACAAACAGAGGGAGCTGAAAGGAGCGAGGGAGGACCAGCTGGCCATCAGTGAATTTGATCGGCTGAGTGAAAAGAGAGATCAGAAAGGCAAAGTTCAGGATGATCAGGTTCCTGCTAAAGCCACTCACACTCCAACTGTGCCAACAACTGGTCAGCCGATTCACATGCACATACAAGCCTCTCAACCCACAGCCTTCATGCATTAGCTCCAATGGTTGCCCACAGTCCTCTCTCTCCTCGAAATGCCTTTTTATACCTGCTGATTAATACAATTTAATCAGGATCCTGTGTTGGTGGAGAAGAGCATCACTCAACCATGAGCAGTTTCTGTACCCAGCGAGACAAATTTGAGGATTCAACAAAGACTGAGGAAATAGCATCTCATCTGTTTGAGATAAAGGTACAGGCAAATGGAGGGGAGGTGGGAGTGGAGCGAGGAACGACGGAGGAAAGATGACTAGCAGAGTGGTAGTAAGAAATGGCTGCTGAGAAGCTGCAAAGAATGCTAACTTTCTTCAGAAAACTTCCCTTTTCTTCAATATGTTTTTGTATGATGGATTGACCTGGTTCTTTCAACCCCTGCCTCTCTGTTTCACCAGTACCATATGTCTAATTGACTTCATTAGACTTGGTGGTGGCTATCAGACGTGACATTCCTGGCCTCCATCCTCCCACACAGTAGCCCCAATAGTCACGATGCCTGCTACTTGAATCACAAAAAGCTCAGTGTCACCGGGGAATGGAAAACAATGATGGTCACGATTCAAATATGGAGAAATGAGACTCCCCTGGCCGCTGAACGATGGAACACACAAAGACACGGACATTAAAAATGGATGTTGGAACACACACACACGGGCAGATGCATATACACAATAGGACAATGAAATCCCCTGCAAAATCCACCTCTCCCTTGATTGCCCCACAACACACCTTGATTCCCTCCACCCATCCCAGCGTAGGCCTACCCCTCCCGCTGTGCGTTTAAGCATCACAAAGGGGATTACACAGGTGCAAAAATACTGCGTGATCAGCTTATTAATGCAATTTTCAAGGCCAGGATTTACATGAGCAGGGACTGAATAGGCCTTTAGATCAGCATTGTCTTTTATTCCATACACAATTTGATTTACACGTCCAGCAACAAATTCATTTCTGTAGCTTTCATTTAGGTAACAAAAAAGCAAATTACCATTCTAAAGAGCAAAGACTCCCTCTCTCATACTGCATGAATAGAAAAAGCCTTCATTTCAATGGCAGTGGGAAGGACAGGGGGAGCTGCATGCTATAAAAAGGGGATTTCATATTGACCAACAAACTGACTCAGTCATTTTTCAATTCATTGCACTCCCAAATCCTCAATACAATTACTCGCCAATGATTTCCAGTAGTGTCAATCCTGCTGATTAACTAGCATCTAGATAAGGTGGTGTGCAGGGTACAAGGCTGGAAAAAGAAACATATTGACCATCTGCATTGAGCTGTTTGATTTCCTTCCTTCCATTAGACTCTCCCTTGTATTTCTTCATCTGTGCCCATCCTCCCCATTATCTCCAACCTACATCTCACACACACACACACACACACACACACAGGTTTGACATGTTGCAGAATGACTCGTGCAAAGCTCTCCCTTTCTCTCCTCCTCCACCTGTCCGGCCCACCGCGGCACCCCCTGAGGGAGGCAGAGCGGAGGAAACAAGGCCAGGGTGACCCAGAGGTGACTCTGCACAGACTGTTAGATCCTACTAGTTTGCATCTGTCCATTTCTAGACACAATGACAAAACTGTGCCATATTGTTGCCTGTCGTTCCTGGATGAAAAGGAGAGGGAGGGGGGAGGAAGAAGAAGGGAGTGGATGAGGACAGGAGGTGCTTGTCGGCGGGAGCAAGAAAAGTAGAGCAGATATGCAACGGCGTATTCCGCGGGGACATAAGGAATGGCAACACACAGCCTCCTCCCAAAGCAATCTGTGTTAGTGTTCAAGGCAAAATTTGTCAATCTGCAGCCTGCTGAGCCTCGCTCCAGCTGGGCTGCGCATTGATTTTGAAACCAGTATGCACCACTGTAGCTGCACTCAATTGGGTGTAGCTGATGCCTATGGACGTATTAAGGATGAAAGGGGATCGTGGGGGAGAGCCAAACTTAAAGAGTGACCCTCAATCATTGTTGTGCGTTTGAGGGTTTGTCAGCTGGGCAGGTTTGGTGCTCATGCTTTAAGACAGGAACAAAGAGGTGGCTGCATGGGGGAAGGGCAATGGGGGGGATGGTAAGGGTGATGCCTGCCTGCCTGGTTGGCTTTTATTCTACCATCAATGTGCATCAATGAGCAAATAGTCCCTGTGTGCTGGGAGGGACATATAATCCTTCTCTTTTTGTCAAATACCAAGATCAATAGAGGGAGAGCTTGTGTCACTGCCCAGAAATAGTGAATATTGCTTTCATTTCCCTTTCCCCCCTTGTCTTGTAAGTATACATTCATTTTACTACCAGGATCAGACATTTTGTCATTATCTGAGCAGGACCAGAAATCCTCTTAAATATATCCTTTCAATTCTGGTAAGTGTGTGTGTGTGTGTGTGTGTGTGTGTGTGTGTGTGTGTGTGTGTGTGCCTATGCATTACTGCATATGTAAGCTGGATACACAACCTCTATTTAACACAGACAGAATGAGAAGAGAGTAGTGCAGGCAACTGTATTTTGATGGGCTGTCAGGAGGCAGTGGCTTAATACAGCTTAGATGTCATGCAAAAAGTCTAGTGAGATGCCAGAGGAGGAATTAAGGCAGCCAGGATTGTCCTTGCTAAAGAAGCCAGCCATCACGGTCGAACTAAGGCAGCTAGCTGGACTTGCAAACTACAGCACATTTAAATTATAGGGCCCTGGGAGAGCTGTTAAGCAGAAACAAGAGAGGGAGATGGAGCAAAGGAAAAAAAAAATCCCATTTCGATAATTGCCGGGGCTCCGTTTCCATAAAACATTTTCTATCTAACTTGCTCCACAAACGTCTGAAACAGCCCTGGAAGCTGTCATGTTCTGCATGGTTGGCTGGCTAGCTAGCTGCTAGCTGTGAACTCCCCCAGAATCCTGATAAAAAGGAGAAGACGTGAGGTGATCCGCTTGGCCCCGTCTTCCATGAATACACACACACACACTTCCTGGTAAAATGCCCAATCTGAAAATGAGACCTCACATAACCAAAATACAGGCGGGTGGAGGGGTGAGGGGGGTTTATAAGAGGTCCGGGGGGGTTCATACCCGCTTCTTCTACGGCTACCACAGCCACCCCACATCTCCCCGAGGCTATTTTTGGGTGTATGGGCATATCAGTTATCATGTCAGACACTTTTAAGAGCTAAGTGCATTGATTGATTTTTGATAGCCCCAGAGTTAGGGGGAGAGAGGAAATGAGGGAAAGCTTTTGTGTTCCTATTTTCTAATCTTTCTCAGATCCTTAATCTCTCTGCAATCTATATCATTCCATTCCGCTTCATGAATTATAAAGAGGAATCAATTTCTCTGGATAAAAAAACACTAAAGCAGCTTTATGCTTATTTTTGTGCCCTTTATTCTTTCTGCACCCACTGCAGGATTACAATTAACATCACAATAAATGTGAATGCAACAGTAGCGTTGTACTATAAGCATTTCTTGAGAAAAACGCAAGCATCTGACTCATAATGAATCTAAGAGTAATAGGGACACAGGAAGAAGAGTGAGAAATCTGCTCTTCTGGCTCGGCGGCTGAATTGTCATCTGCCTCTGGTGAAAATGACAGTCACTCATGGCTGCCCAGCAAAGGCGTACCACATGATGGGCAAGGCTTGCTTCCAGCCCACCACCACTCTGACATACACACACACACACACACGTTCACTTACACACACCTACACACAAGCAGTCATCTGCTGTCAGCGCTACGAGACGCATGCTGAGTTCACACACACAACAAGGCCAGGATTTCCACCAGAAAATTATCAGCAGGGAAAGAAGCCATGCTGAACCACACTCGGCTATCTCCGAACAGCCCACATCCTCCTGATAAAAATGGGACTAAATGTACAGTATCGTTCTTTGGGCAAATTCATCAGGACGTAACTGCTGCATGACTGACACACTTAACTGCTCACATCAGCGTCCAATTTCACCATTGTGTTCTGTCTTGACATCAGCCAGCAGCGCATCACTGATGCACTTACGTACATCTCAGTGTTACCCAATGCTACAAAAGGAAGTTGGTCTGAGTCAGTCAGTCAGCTGCAGAGTGTTTCATACGTCACGCGGCTGTCTGTGTGCATTCAGTCTTATCGCCTCTCTTCTCGCTCGCGCTCTCTCTGTGGCCGGCACGGAGAACTATTTGCCTTTTTCGCTTTACTCTCACTATTGATCATTTTGGTGAGTCATGCCACAGTGACTCAAATGCATACTGTATTTCAGCATGCCTACAGAGCCATTTCACTGTAAGTACGGGGTGTAGGCCCCACCCGGGCCATGTATGCATGCTAGGCTTCCAGGAACCATATGCTAATACTGAGTGAGAAGGCTGTCATCTGGTGATCCAGCACTCTGTTTATGAGTGAGAGAGACTACACTCAATCTCCATGCAGCCACAGCACACTTCCTGGAAACTTGCCTGTGCATGCGAGAGTGTGTGTGTGTTAGAGCATGAAATACAGAAGGAGTGGAGAGAGATCACAGATAAAGGTATAAACCGAAAGGTTGAAGGGAGTGTTATGTGCTGGTCCTCTCAGCAGCTCACAAATAAGCCTTTCTTGTGCTGTTCGCCCTGGCTTCCTGCAGTGGCGTGCACGCACATACACACACAGTATCACAGATGTTACTAGGATACAGGAGGGTGTTGCTGCTTATTATATCCTAACAGCTCACACTGGATGTCTAGCTTGGCTTGGCTTGTTTAAGAGGCTGAGATTAGACAAGCAAAGAGGCTTGTGCTTGTGCAGCCCGCTCATCTCATCTCTTTCTCTGTCATATCTGGGTGTTGCTCTGGACTTACCCAGAGCATGCAAACACACACACAAAGCCCTGAAGCTCAGTTTAGATTGCAACCATGGTAGGATACTAAGTTTGCTAAATCCATATTATTTCAGGGTCAACACAGAGAAATAGTTCCTTACCTGAGTTTCTGTTAGGCTCTCCAAGGCTTGCATTACGGACTGTTCTGGTCTTGATGCTTGAGACTGCAATGAGAGCAAAAGAATATTTTAATTAATGGACTAAAAATGAGCCATCATCAATTATGTTAAGTAATTAATATGCAAGAAATGCCAGTATACAGTATTTGCTACTTATTTGGACTACAAACTAAAACAAAAACACAGTCAGGTGAGCCTTACCATTAATCCTGCTTCAACTGTTGGTACAAGTGTTAACTTGCTCCCATCAGAGATGCCTAGGTCCTGGAGTTTGCCTGAACTTAGTCGCCTGCAGGGTAAGAGAGAACAAGATAATTAGACTGTGCTAACAATATCTTCTCTCTTCAGATGCACAAACACCCTTCAGCCAGGGGGGGCAGACAGACTTCAAAACTAGTTTGGAAAAAAGCCGCGGGTGAAAAGCTCCATGAAAGAGAGTTATTGATTGGGCTGTCATATTTCAATTTCGGGTATAGTGGAGCTTGACAACTGCTCACAGTGGATATCTGGCACCACTGCCACTTGCCTAAGTGGAGGTAAGTGTTTTCTTTTGGCATTCTGAGTTGTACAAATGAGGAGCAGAAACTCCACGCTGAAACCAAAACCGCAATCTTTTTAGCAGTTGTAGGAAAAGATAAACAGTACGACAAGTAGTTATTGACATTGCAAGACTATTGTTCTCAGTTGAACTGTAAAATATTATGATAGCTGTCTCTGCAATTCTACAGAAAGTGATACATAAAACATTTCCAGGACTTTACTATTTAATGTTTGGTGCAGAGCAGGAGCGCCTGCTCTACAGTTAGGAAAGTCACGATGCACTAAAACCACTCGCACACCAAGTGCCTGACTCGCAGCCCCCTTTAGTTTAGTCAAGGATGTTTAGGACAGCCTGCTGTACGGGCATGACCCAAATCTCACCCCATGCAGCTGAACAAAGGCCCTCAGCACTGACTTGGCTGTAGGTCTACAGTTTGAGGAGCAGGAGAGGATTAAAAAAGGGGGTTTCAGGTTTTAAAGGATGATGTGATTTATTGGGTGATTACAATGGGAGGGAGGGGACGGGGGCAGAAAAACAATGCTGACTGTCTGCATGTACTAAAGCCTCCCTTCTCTTTTTTTGCATAACACCACCTGCACTATTGTTAGCTCATTTAACCTGGGTCTGATTCATTTGGGAACCGCCTAATACTGTAGGTTGCAGTTAGTTTTAAATAATAACGGTTTTGACTAATCCCTCGCCCATGCAGTGCTGCCCTAATATGCTACCATAGCAGCATTTTCTGAGGGCTTGAGAGACTGACCAGCCGATACCGCACACCAAGAAATCCACTGACACCATTAAGGAGTTATTCTGCCTCCACAGCTGCTGGCTATTAGCATATAACACACTTACATCTCCCTTCCATTATACAGTAACATGTCAAAGATAAACAATATGTATGCCTGCAAATTACAGGCTACCAAGTCCGTGTGACTTTACTCATTAATGTTTAACGTGTTTGATTCCCACAGCATTAGCAATTCAGTCAGGCTTCGGTATTTATAATGAAGGAGGCATGAATCAATGCAAGTCTGCATTGCAAGTCCTCGTCAATACTGTTCCGGTGACCGGTGCGTCCCCTATGCGTAATTCCAATACCGTGCGTCCTGATGGTCAGTAGTTTCCTTGAATGTATTGACGACCAAAGCAGCCAAGGTTGTCTCTGAAGCTCCCGGGAGCTCAGCTCAGCCACGCATAAATCCAAAGTATAGATTAAAACACATCACTGCAGGCCCGGAGGGTGAATGCACATAAACTCGGTTTTAAACTGCGGAGTATCCTACACATTACGGCTTAAGATGTCAGTGTTTTACAGATACAGGTTGGCCTTTTAGGACAAAAGAGTAAATTCATGTTTACTCGATTGTTCCCTATGTAGCCTATAGAAAGACTGCAACACTTGTAGTAGCCTAAACATATTTCAGCAATGCTTATATCAGGTTTACTCACGTTTCTTTGTGTAGCAGAGCAAGTCTCTCTTTTGGTACTTTGAGTTTTTGCGACAGCCTCCTCTTCAGTCCCTCCACGGTCTCCTCCAAGGGCAGGGAGAGCTCGAAGCGTGTGCCGGTGGTGGAGTGGATGTACAGATTCATGGAGGGCTCAGTCGGGACGGCCTCGCAGGACGAAGCCCCGCGACTGGTGCAGCTCCGGGCGCTGGGATGCTGGTCCATCCGATAACCTGTGGTCAGAGAAGGGGGAGACAAGACGAGCAGAGCCGGGGATGAAGAGGGTGGGGAGGATGGCGAAGCAGACCCGTCGCTTCGGCTACCGTCCCGTGTTCTGCTTGCAAATCAAAGGCAGCATTCAGAGAGCTTTCTCTCGCTATCTCTTGGTGCCTCCTTTCTCTCGCTCTCCGAGAGTCAGAATAAAACCCAGTCCGTCTTCTCTCCGGTCGATATCACGAGAATATTCCCCCAGGAAAGTCAACTACATAAGGCTCGCTTTTCTCTTTGTTTGATCTTTTTCTTTGTTGCCCTTTCCAGCGTGCAAACAAACGTCTTCCTAAATGCTACATAGATGGGCAAACGCCCGGCAGAAACGCAAGTATGTCAGCAAAAAATGCCATGGACGCTCATTTACGCAGGCGGTTGCCTTTAAAACAAAAACTGTCAGTCTAATAAAAAAAAGAATATAAATTCCTCTCGGTGTTTTGCAAGCTTTTGCCAGGTTTAGCAAGCTTTAGATGAGAAAACACACGGTCCGTAAGCTGCAAAGCCTCATACGGCTAGTGGTGAGAGGCTCTCCGCTGCGCACTCATACCCACGGCAGCTCCAGTTGAATATCGACAATGAACAGTGTCACAAAGTATCCCACTTCCACCATCGATAAAATACGCCCACAGCCGTGAGGCAGCCCGGCCAATCACAGGAGAGCTCCTTCACGACGCTGCTGATCTCAGCCAATAACAAGAAGAGATCCACACCCACGTGGAGGGCAGGCGAGTTTAAGCCATTCATAATAAATTACAGCATAGAACAAAATATGTGCCCATACCACAGTAGGCTACAGCTCTTCAACTGAGGTCCGTGCTCCTTTAGAGGTCACCGGAGGGTTTGAGGAGAACTCAATTAAAATGACGAATTGTTTACTTATACTAACTTCTACTACTACTACTACTGCTGCTGCTACTACTTATGTTTACAGCGGGTATCGATAAGAACTAACCTCCCCACACAAAGAGACAGTTTTAATCTGTGCCAGGTCACATCTGTAAAAAACAAAATGCTGTGTATTTGAGGATCCTCCTGTGTGGGATCTGTGCAACAGGCTCAAAATAGCATTCACCATTAAAACAACAACTATGCCTACACAACAGCAAAGAAAGTGAGAGATATGCACGAGCATCACAGTCAAACACACTAAATTTAGATTAGTGGTTCAAAGGAATCGCCATAATTAATGAATGTTTGATTTGGCTTTTATGTTACTAGACATAAACATTAAAGCAAAGAGAGCTTGAGCCTTGTAATCAACAACTATTTTAAAGACATGGTATAAACACCAGAGGTTACACTCTACACTGGTAAATCTAAGTTATCAGATAGGCTGTAATGGCATTAATAGTGCTGACGCCATCCTTTCCCCCCTGACCTCTGCAGCATGCAGAAACCATTGAAGTGATCGCTAATAGTATGCAAATTACACAGTGGAAGGGGTATTCTCTTCAGGAAGAAGTATGCCGGTTAACTATATATAGGCCTACACAGCACAAATGCCAGTAACAGACAGAGGCCAGTGTGTAAAAGGAAATGGCATATATGTAATATGACTTGATATTTTCCTACATGCAGTAGTGGTGCTGCACAAGTCCATGTTTTCCAGTCCGAGGTGACCAGCACACGTCTGGTCAACAACAAAACTAAGCACACAAAGAGGGGCTGGGATTGGGAATTTTTTAAACACCATACAGACATCTTCACTGAGTGAGCTCACCCCTGCAGATTCTTCCAACTCAAGCCGGGGCTTTAACATAAAAGGGAAGATACTCGATCGCCACCCAGTGGCCCAGGAAGAAACTGTGACAATCAAAACTTGCACTGCATGAACTTGATTCATAGTTTACTGGTGTCTAATAATGGTAGATCATTCAGTTCGGACTTTACAGCGAGCATCTACCTGGCAAAAAAATATGAATTCATTTGTATCTGCTTTAAGCTCAATCATAAAATGTGCTTATTATGCTCTTAGCATGGCTGTCACTGCTACAGTGCTTCTAAGCAGACAGTATCAGCAACGACTTGCTGTCAGCTACTAATTATAATTTACATTAACGGTGACATTCTCCTGTCGTCGATACCGGCCTTATTAAGTTAATCATGCCCACAGAATTTACATGGAAGGTGGCTCATCCAATCGCTACACAACATGATTTTATCGATCCGCGATTGACTACTTGTCTTCAATCAATTTCGCACCCACCAACACAATATGTTAAACTTGCTTAAGGCGTCAACATCACAGATAAGCATGCTAAAATGTTCAAATGTCAGAGTTACAACTTGGACTTGATATTAAAAGAGTGCCTACTTACCAAGTATTATGGCGAAAACTGTAAAGCTTCGCGCTGAAGTCTGCTGAGTTCCAGTCTGTTTCCCCAGCTTTGGCATGTAAATTAAACCCAAACAGTGTTAAAAAAAAAATAAAAAAATCCAAACACTTGAATATCCACAAGAGTTTTTTTCTGTAAATTCTCTGGCAGGCCCGTGCGTGTCCAGCGCGCTACGTTACGCACCAGCTCTCCTGGCTCTCCTGGCCAATAAGGAGCTGCACTTATAAGATAAGATGCCTCGGCGTGTTGTTAGTACACCGGCGTCTTTCGTGGTAATAAGAGTGCAGTCGGGAAGGTGAGAAACCTCTTAACTGACTCTTCTCGGATATGGGTGGAGAGTTGTGTTCTTGTTATGTCAGCATGTGATTTAAGGTGGCCTTGCATCGCTGTAACCGCCTCCGTGTCCAGCGTGTTCTCGTCGGTTGGAAAGAATGCGCCTACGCAAAGCCGCAACAGATAAAGATATCTATCTGTGTCGGTGCCGCGGCTCTGTGGACAGCGGTGCTGGCTTTTAAGGGTGGTACATACCTAAAGAGAAACAAAACACCAGGAGCCTGTGGTCTACCACCTTAACAAAAAGTTAATGAAACGAATGGTGATATTAGGGGTGTTGCCACTCTTTGACGACACAGACAAAAATGTCACCGGGCAACAGGGCAGGTAAACAAGCTCCCTGGATACGAAGGCAAGTACACCAATAAACAAAAACTGGCAGGATTCGCTCCTGTATTTGAGGAAATACACCTGATAGCACCCTGTTGGGGAATTTTTATGGGCATTTGGCAAATAAATGCAATCACTACTAGAAAAGCCTGTCTAAACTTAAAATTTCACACCTTTTTGTACAACTTGACTTGTACTTTTTTGTTTTTGTCCTAATCAAATGTACACAGTAGTAGTATTTATGTCATATTTGTAGAAGTATTTAGATTATATACTTAAGTCAAGGTAGAGATACCACAATATAAAATATAATCTGATACAAGTAAAAGTATGCAAGTAGTGTCAGTGGTTCATAATGCTTTATTAATAGGTATATTATTGTTTTATTATTACTCATGTGTCAATATGTAAGCAGCAATTACAACACAAAACATGTTGCAGCTGGTTGAGGTGGAGCTAATTCTTTTACACTTTCCAATAGTTTAATCTATAAATATGCTTCATATTTGTATTTTTTATCATATTGTGAAATTTTGTCATATTGTCAAATAAATGTAGTGGTGTTAAAGGTACAATAGTTCCCTCTGAAAGTTAGTGGAGTAAAAGTATAAAGTAGCAAAAACTTGATCTACTTAAGTACAAGTACCTTGAATTTGTACTTAAGTACAGTGCTTGAGTAAATGTACCGTCCACCACTGAATGCAGACATACTGTAGGTTAGGGCAAGCTATTGTAATATGCCTGTGCATTGATTACGTCTAGCTCAGGTCTGTTATAATAAGCACAATAAGGTTCATCTCAAGGACACGAGGGATGTTGTGCAATGTGACAAAGAAAAAGAAAAGACCTGACTCTTCCTCAACTGTCCCTCCTTCCTTCCCGAGGACCAGCACAGACTGTCTGTCTGATTACAGAGACACACTCCTCCCTACTGTGCAGGGGACGCTGTGCCCCACCAGCATATTACCACACTGTCTGAAAACTGAATCATCCTCGTATGTGTGTGTGTGTGTGAGAGATAGAGAAAGCGTGAGTGTGTTCAAAAGAAACATCTCTCAGAGACTCCACGAGCAGACAAAGGTGCCTGTCTTTGCACAGCCCCAACTGCTCTCTCTCTCTATCTGTCTCCATCTCTTTCTTGGGAGATGCTGACTCAGTGGAACAAAGTGAAAGGAGTTGCTTAAACTCCCTCCTCTACTTGAAACGCAACCCTTTGTTCGAGTCAAACGCTGCGCTTTTGAATCAGCTCGCTCCGCAGCATGTTTTGACGCTTGTCATGCTGGCAGCAGCACATTACGGGATCTGTGTGTATGAGATTTTAAGTGCGGAGCAGAAGCTGATGTGCATCGATGATTGTCATCTTGGCCGCTTGAGAGTCAAGTTCTTCTTTCAGCTGTGAGACGGCTTGGCTGTGCTCGTCAGCAGGTCTGGCTGTCAACACAGCTCAGGTCATGCAGAACACCTCGTTTGCCCGAATTAGGCCTTGTAGATGAGCTGACAATCTGTTATGTTTTCTGACAAAGGTCAGACAAACTCTCACTACATGTAATACATTGTCTTGTAAACTGGCGGTTTCTCATTCTTTAGGAAAGTAGATATGTTTTGAGGTATTTTGGGTAGAGACCTCCTTTCAGTATGTCATTTGTTTTAATCCGCAGTAGCTAGGACGGTATGTCCCCTCATTCTATCTGTGCTAATGTGACAAATCACAATGTGATTAAGTAAAAGAATTGTGTTAATGCACAAATTTATCATCATGCAGCCTAAAAGCCAAATGTTTTTCACTGGGTGCAGCATGGTGCAGTAGGATGCACATGGGTAAGCCTGTGATGGAGGATTCAAGAGCAACCCCCATATGCAGCTACATGATAATGCATCACACATACTTCTGGGAAGAGTTTATTGACAAGGGAGGAAGGCCGTGTGGGCGGGTCGTAAACATTTCACATTGGATATCAGATCTGGTGGGACAGAGCAGCCTGTGTGTGATTGTGTGTGTGTGTGTTTGTACCCGTCTTGGAGTTTGTGTATGCGTGTCCGTGTGCGAGCGACAACGCGTGTGTTGTTGTGTGAGAGACTGAGTGTGTGGGACATGTGTGGGCGTGTGTGGGTGAGCAGCATTCCTATCCATCAAAGTCACCAGTGGGCCGCCCTCTGCCTCGGGAGAAAAATGAACCAGGCCCGACGCGCTCAGCCTGCTGTTGTTGTTCTCCTGCCACCATTTCCTCCTGATTCACCCCGAGTGGCTGAGTGGGACAGACACACCTCGCCAGCCATCGCCACGCCACGCTCACAACACTACCACAGGAAGCTGACACATAAAGATGCCTGCATACCTTGCATGCTGATACAAACAGTGTGAATTAATACTTGTAAAATTGATCATACAAGGAGTGTCTCTCTTTCTGATAGAGGCGAGGGTGGCTCTAAAATTTACTGGACGCGTGTACTCAAAGACTCATACGCAGGAAAAGACACAAGTTCAGTCAACGTACCACCTGTCTAATGTAAGATAGCCTACAGCATTATTTCATACTGTAAAACCCATGTTCATCATTTTAACTCAAAAACAGTGCGATTATTTAACCATCAACGCTACATATTTGATGTATGATCATGGAGAAAAAGCACTATGAGTTTTTCTGTGGTTTGGTTGCGTAGTGTGTGTTGGAACAATATTGTGATTCTGATGGAAACTCAAAGAAGTGATGCAAATGTCCAAAGATGTGATGTCCACTCTTCATGGGGTGTTGGTATTGATTTGGACGGTCCCGCTCCTACCCAGGCCTTTACTCTTGGTTTTGACTAAATAAGGCCCAGATCTTTATGTGTCTCTAATTTGATTTACAAGTTATCTTTGAGATGGTATTGACTACAGCCTAAGTGCCTGTTACTGTAAGTGGATAAAGTTTCAGAATTATTTGGATGTTCAGCCATTTGAATGGTCTGTACGGGCAGACTGGTGCATGAGATTGAATTGTGATTGTAGAGTCCTTTTCAAACTAAGAGACATTAAACAAGATTCAGAAATACAGGGAACATGTTTCTGGTAGTGAGCGATAAAGGGGACACTAGGTTATGTGGCAAGAGATGTGACAGATTTGTGAGTGTTTGTGTGTGAGTGTATGTTAGGGAAGACATAGTAGTCAATGCATACCAAAATAAGTGAGTTCAAAGTAAGAATTTTGACACTTTTCTTAAGACACAAGGGTTTTTTCGGATTTTTGTTGAAAATCCTCTTTGCACTTCTACAATGGAATTTACATGTGTAGAAGTGTTCAATATTAAAGAAATAAATAAGACATTATGAAATAAATAACCATATGAATAAATACAGACAAATATATAACTGAAATTATCATCCAGATGTGATCCATAATCCAATAAATTGATCTTTTTTATTTAATTCCAATTATTTGTATTTCAAAATGTCCTTCTTTCAACATCTGTTCTTATTTCACAATGCCGGTTTCCCAGATGACTGTTTTATTTCATAATGCCACTTTTCATCTTTGGCAATCATTAAATGTAATAATAATAGGCTTTTGCTTTGGCCTGAATGACGCAGAATCTCCTAATCCTATTCTACACATCACGCGTATGATGTGATCATACATGTATTGACACATGGGAGGACACATCAAATGGGTGACATCTAGTAAAGGATTATGTCAGTGAAATTCACATACGCACAGCTGCAATGAGTTTAATGTATTCATACAAACGTGGAAAGTCACAGACAAGGTTTGCCCATGTGCAAGTCAGTATGTGAATGTGTGCAATGTGACAAATGCATAGAGGACATTATCACAAAAAGATTCAAGCACAAAGTGACTGTATGTAACCTTGAATCTGGTGTACCTCCTAAATGTTGTTTTGTGCTGAGAAAATACATTAGTGAGCAGAAATATCTTGGGTATTTTGCTACCTCCATAGTTTGAAGAAATCTGGTCATAGTAGTGGCAAAATGTGCAGTGGGATGAGTGCAAAATCTTGGGATTGAGTTCAAAAGAACCCATGATACAGTGAAGGGTGAAAAAAACAGACTCATCAGGGTTGAGGAGTTGAGTGGGAGTAGGAAGGGTTTCAGCGTGGACAGGGCCCCTGATCCCACACCTGCAGAAGGAGCCCTGTTTGAAGTGCTGCTCGCTCGCCCTACCAAGCCTCCCGCCCTCCCAGCTCACAGCACAGATGATTGATGACACATCTCGAGCTCTACGGCTTTACACACTAAAGCAGACAACGTGCCAGAGAGAGTGTCAGAGCCCGAGAAAGAAAGAGAGAGAAAATGTGCAAAACGTGCAATGACAGGGGACAAGAAAAGAAAGTGTCACATCAGACTATGATTTAGTCACAGTCACGGCTTACAGTAACTTCTGAACATCCAAGCCAGGGACATTTCAACCAGACCCCCATTTCCAGGATTGCGAGTCACGACATTCCCCTGACTTCTGCCCTGAAAACTTTTTACTGGAACTGGAACATAATTCATCTTTCGGTTTCCATATGTAGCGGTTAATGATAATGATTAATGAATCACAACATCAACTTGGGTACATTCTGTAAAGTTTATGTTTTCCAGTTGCTGAGTGAGTGATGAGTAGACGCAACATCCTCTGTAGATTAAGCAGTGGCCAGAGGTACATTGGATACAGTCCAAGCTCGCTGTATTCATTCTCTACAGATGGCACATTCATCATATGGCTGAGTGTGTGTGCGTGTGTGCAGTGATGAGTAACATTGTGTACTGCTTGTGTTTTGTTTCTATATAACATTTAGAACATGTTAGTCACTCCACCCTTAGCCAACACAGTCCCAAGCAGCAGGTAAAGTTGATGAGACATATTTTTGTGTACGAAGTGTGTAATTAGAATGCCATTGCTCACATCATGGCATGTGAATGTTTTGATACTAGTAGTGTGTTGAACAACGTGATTCTATCGACTTCCTCTCCTGTTATAGAGAGTGACTAAATTATGTAATACTCGTCTGTCTTTTTGCAACTGTGGCATTGTTGGACTCTGAGTATAGAGTTTATTCCCTGACTTGTTTGTTTGGTTAAAGGAAAAGTTTGAAAATGTAAAACAATGCGCGTATTTGTTCTCTTGCGAAAAGTTAGACGAGAAGATCGATACCACTGTCATGTCCATTCATTATGAAGCTTTAGCCAGGAGACGGTTTGCTTAGCTTAGCATGAAGAGTCCAAGCAGCGGAGAACAGCTAGCCTGCTGTGTCCAAAGTTCAAAAATACACCTACCAGCACCTCTGAAGCTCCCTAATTAAAACATTTTATCTTGTTCACTTAAAAAACATACAGAAACTAGAGCCAGTCTAGCTGTTTCCAGTCTGTATGCTAAGCTAAGCTAACTGCTTTAGCTGTTACTTCATATTTAGACTGCAGACATGAGAACGATGTCGATCTTCTCATCTAACTGAAGAAACTCAAGAAAGCAAATAAGTGTATTCCCCAAAATGTCTTAACTGTTTCTTAACGCCATGTTTATAATACCATTGGCTTGTAGTAGCATAGTAATGTGAATCAGCACACTGTGATTTGAGCCTCCACATGAGTCCTGTGAGAATACGATGTACCGTTAAGGGTTAGCCTATCACGTTTGTAACAGGATACTTCACACTCCGTCCGTGTGCAGCAGACCATTTGTCTTGTTCACAGTCTCTCTTGTGTCGTGACGCTGCGCGACGCTAGTTGTGGTGCGCTTTGCTCCCAAACCCCAGATTCCAGGCCTGTCAACCACTTACTGCACAGCCTAATCCAAATGGTGTAAATTCGACACCCCCACAAAGTGGACCTGATAATTGCTGCCTTTTACAGAGCCGGTCTGCTCACACTAAAAGGCCCACAATAGGACTCAGCCTGGAACTGGGCTGAATGTGCTAAATAAGCTAATGAAATCCACCCACAGGACACAAGCCGGGCACGATAAGAACCTTTATAGCTGTGAAACTCGGCCAGGCTGGGAGGGTGTTAGCTCTGTCTGTTTGTTTATTTGTCTGTTTGACAGCCCACGGCGCAGCGCCAGAGGGACTGGTGGTCCGACAAAGGTTAGGTGTCAGCGTGGAGTGTATAAAATAGAACAGAGCAGAATGAGTGAGAGAGAGAGAGAGACTGGAGAAAATAGGAGTGAGAGAGAGTGGAGGAGAGAGAGAGACTCGGGGCAGGAAGTGTGGGTGGCTAGGTAGGTGGTTTTGGCAATGCAGAACGGACTTCTTGCGTATTACTTCTGGTAAAACAAAGATATGAGTTTTGCAACGCCTCTACCCATTCACTGAGTAGTATCAGTTGTAAAAAATAAAAAAGTGCTCTTTGAGGTCAGCGTGTGTAGAGGGGACACCAAATCAGTTTAAGAGCAACATGTTATGATGTGCACCAGTACTCCCAGCACTTTTACACTGAAAGAAAACAGATAGGAGATAATAGCAGTGAATGTGTGTGTGTGTGTGTGTGTGTGTGTATACAGTACACAGTGATGAATACCAGATGCAGGCATTTCCTTTGTTGGTACAAGCAGGTTTGGAACTTGCCAAATCGCCCTGCTCTCCTCCCACACGGTTGAATACTTCCACACACACCCACACACACTCCAGAATCCCTGCCCACTAATCCTCCTCCATCCTAGGCTTAGGGGTAGCCGAAGCTGCAGGCTAATTCAATCTTGGCTGGTGCTCCTCTGTTTTATATCTCTCCTGTTGTCTTTCCCTTCTCTACCCCTGGTCTTTGCACTCACACTTGCATAATTAGTTTTTTTTTTCCTATCTCTCCATTTACCCCACACACACACACACACACACACACACACACACACACTTATTCTTTATCTTTCTATTTGCTCTCTTTTACTTTCTCCTGTTGTTTTCTTTGCAGCAGTGTGCCTGCTCCCTACAGCTGGTCATTGCTCTGCAGTTGACATGCAGTAATCTAATCACTGATAGCGAAGGTCATTACGGGTCACATGATCAGGCTGGCAGTTCGTGCAGAGAGTTGATCTCATCTGTGACGTCAGCCCAGAGGAGTGCGCAGTGGCCATCTCCCTATCACATTCTTAAAATAGCCCTCCGTCCCCACTGACGACGTCATCCATTCCCGTCTCCCTCTGGCTCTGCCGCCCCCTTCCCTCTCTTGCTATCTCACTTATTCTCTCCTTCCCTCTCTTCCCCACTCTCCCCCTTTGCTCTCTTTTTTCCACCCCCTCCTCCTCCAACTTTCCAGGCTTTGCCGGCCCCCCTCTCTCCCTTTTTCTTCCTCTTTGCCATCTCTCTGTTTGTGCTTCTTGATAACAGCAGTAATTCCATAAAAGAGAGTTCATTGTACTTTATGCTGATTGCTCTCTAGCAAACGGCTATATCTTAACTGTAGCCCTGAAATTTTAAATACGCTCCATAACTGTTTCAATCAGGGAAACCTCCATTCGGGATTTCTTCTGAAAAATGCTAACAATAACATGCCTTCCCCGGCCCGCCACTTTCCTAACACTCGAATATGTCACTGTCATTTCGGAGAAGAGATGCATTTGGATACTAAAAACAGAATGCCACCAATTACATGTAGTTAAATATTTACTGTGTATGGGCGGCAAAAGTGAGTCACGCGGGGAAGGCTGCCCTGACCCTCTGTATCTATATAACTAATGATCAAAGGCGAGGCTTCACTTTAACCCTGTCCACAAGCAAGGCAGCGCTTGTTCTGCCATGACAGCTCTACCGCCCACACCACGGGTATCCTGTTGCTCTCAAACATGTATCAGAAACTGTCATATATATATATATATATATATATATATATATATATATATATATATATATATATACTAGATGGACTGGCACAAAACGCTGTGCAGACATTCATGTTTCCCACAGGATGAATCCTGAAGACTTTGGCGACCCTCTGACTTTTCCTCTAACACCACCAGCAGGTTGACACTTTTGAGTGAAATGTCTTGACAACTAATGAATGGATTGCCATAACATTTGGTACAGACATTAACGTCACCCTGAAGATGAATTGTAATAACTTTGTTGTTCCCTTAACCTCTCTTCTAGCAACAGGTCAAAATTTTAATTTACAGTACTTTAGTTTATGACCATATACCTGCAAATGTAATGACATTCCCATCAGCCTCAGCTGCACTTTTTGTTTAGCGCTAATTAGCAAATGGTAGCTTGCTAACCTAAGATGATGAACAAGGTACAATAGATATTATATCTCCTATACAGCAACATGTTAACATTGTCATTGAGAACATGTTAGCGTGCTGACGTTAACGTTTAGCTCAAAGCACAGCTGTTCCTAAATAGAGCCTCACAGAGCTGCTGGCATAGCTGTAGACTCTTTGTCTTGTTAGAACACAACCCTAGTACTAGTTTAATTAACCATATCTAAAAACAACATAATGGTGTAATAAAATAAGTATGCAAATATTAGACTTATTGAAATAATTATTGATAGCACTAACAGCAGCAATGTGTCTAAGGAGGATTACCTTAACAAAGAGACACTAAATCATCATCACTCCTTTATTTGCTTTATTCACGCTTCCCTCTGTATTGGTTGTCTGACACTATGGCATGTCAGGAACCAGAGGCATTTAAAAATAGCCGTTCAGAACCAGAATAGTCACGACAACAGACGGAGCTCATAGGGTCATATTCAACTGACTCCAGTTATTTGTCATCCCAGTCGCATCTCTCACCATCACACACGTCTTAACCTTCATCAACATGTCTGAAGCGCTGAAGTATAAACCAGATGATAACTAACTTCAACTCGCTCGCTGCAGCAGGCTTTGGCCTTGTCTATGTTTAGTCATGTCTATTCTTTCTGTTTGATGTTACTTGATACAGCCAGTCGGCCAACTATGAGTTCACGGTTAATTAGTCAGTTGCGCCTATTTATACTGTGCCAGCTGACGTGTCTGGTGTTGACTGCTTGTTAAGGATGTGTTTATCGAGCATTCGCCAGTGTTTGTCGCACAAAAGCAAGAATGTGGATGAATTGTGGATGATTTTTATATAATCAGACACATTTCTTGGTGGGCTGGCTGTGATGTGCCAAGTTTAGCTGGTAATTTGAGACTACAAACGGGGGTGGTGGCAGTAATTCGCTGGTGGACAGTGTGTCATCATGAAGTAAAATGTTTTGTCAGGAAATGTCATCAGCAGATCAGGTTAATTCAATCTCTGACCTTTGTGGATGGGAAACGTCTGTCATGTGTTACAGTTCATGTACAGTATTGTAAGGTTTTTCCGCTCAAGCTGTTCAGCGTGCTAATCAAAGTAGGAAATCAAGTCTCAGTCAAGGTATGATAAAGGTAATCAGTTTTATCACGGCTCTTTGAAAAGGGCCTTTATGATCTTTGTTGAAATCATTCACATTTCCCAAGAGTTTTACTCATTGCCACTGACAATACCAACGCATTAGTAGTGGCTTGCTCACCTTCAACTCCCTGACACCTTTATTGGTAATGTTCACTCTGATGTCAACAACACTCAATGTGATTCTTGACCCCTGAATTGTTAGCAGACAGTATACTAATAATTAACTAGATTGTTAGTCATACAGTGTTACATCAACATACTGAATGCCAGTCAAGCTTGTTATTCAAATGTAAATTAATTTTAAATTTGTATTTTTTTATGACAATCCTGGATAAATTTGCTCAGTAGTTTGTTTGTGCAGTTTAGTGGTGTCTGTGTGTGCACGTAGCACAACATTTAAAAATGGATATTTAACAGAATACCACTAATTTGGAATTAATCTTTCACTCTTAAAGGAATAGTTTAACATTTTCCTGGCAAGTTAGCTGAAAAGATTGATGCCATTCTCATGTATGTCCAGTGAATATGAAGCTATCACCAGAGGTAGCTTAGCCCAAAGACTGGAAACAGTGGGAAACAGCTAACCTGACTGTCCAAAGTTAACAAAATCTGCCTACCAGCACGTCTAAAGCTCATTAACATGTTCAAGTGTTCAAGTGTGTAATATCAGATTGAATCCTCTCATTTAGTGGCACTTTTCCATGAGTATTTTCTCAATCTTTGAAGGCTACATGCTGATTTAACATTATTATATTACATAAATACTTACTGTATGTACAGGTGCCTCTGTACTGGAATCCATCTATCTGACCTTTTCAGAGCCGTTTCAGAAAGTGCTTCGGCTTTCTATTTGGAGTCATGGAACAACCCCACATCCCAAGCCTCCACGTGTGGAATCAGTCAGTAGCCGCATTCAGAGGATGTCTGACCTGGGCTGAACTCATGCAAAACACACGCTCAAGCAGGATTGCAGGGCTAGTTGGTGAAATAGGGTGAAGATGAGTTTTGGACTGTACAGTGTAAATGACCCTGTGTGTAATGCTATCCTGTGGACGTTTGATTTGCGTCATCGCTGTGCTGTCCCAGATGCTGTGAGACAGGAAAATCCAAAGTGGAAGAAATAGAGGGATGGCGGGGGGGGGGCATACCTCATTTGAAAGAGAAGACAGCAACAGTCTGCAGCATATTATCTGTCATATGTCAAAAATTACATGTCATCTACTGTTGAAAAGAAACAGTGCTTATATTAGATAAAATAAATCCTTGGTCGACATCATAGACTGTATATAAACATGGACAATGCGTCTCCACTTCCTCCCATTGTAAAAAATGAAGCCAAAATACCCCGGTTACGGGAGCTGACGTCTTGTGCTGGTGACGTCATTTGTTGCCAGAGTCTGTGCAGTAGTGATTCGCGGTGCAAACATCAGTGTGATAAGAACTACCTAAAATGACAGAAACCATCTTTGGGAAAAATTTATTTGACGTGTACTTTGACTTTTCAGTTTGGTCTATGTCCCATCCGCTAACATGGAGGAGGCGGGGTTTATGACCTATACTGCAGCCAGCCACCAGGGGGCGATTGAGAAGTTTTGGCTTCACTTTTGGGGAGCTGTCACGTCGTCCATCTTTATATACAGTCTATGGTCGACATATGACACTATTCATTAATGTTCTTAACAGGAGCCATGCAGGTTTAAAAGTTATCTCATATATTGTTTGTACACCATCACTTGTTAACCATTATAGGCTCTTTTGACCCTCAACTGCACCCATAGGTGGGGTTGAGGGGCATGAGGCCCAGCCCTGGAATCCAGGCCTCGTCTGTCAGAGCTGATCCGTGCGTGTTAAGGGAGTTATGTCTGCCTGCTTAGAGTGTCCAAGGTGGAAACTAGCTTGTTGGCATATTTTCCTATGGTACCTCAGTGAGGACGCTTGTGACTATGAAGCCACAATGAGTTGTCAATCACTCTGGGGACAGCAGCGAGCGTCACCCAGCACAGAGGGATCAGCTGGACTGGTGAAGGTTAAAGGGGAGCACATTTACACCAGTCATCTTGCTAAGTGTGCCACATGTAATTTGATTTCTGTGTTTAGGGTTAGTTTAGTGTGCCAAGCCTTCACATGAGCTGTTTGAGATGTCCAGATATAAAAATAAGTAAATAAAAATATGTATGAGACAGTGGACAGCATGACATGACAACATGGTTTCGGTGGTGTGTTTTGCTTCCCAAATTTTTTCTTTTGAGTGACAGTACATATAATACAATGATGAGAAAGCACAGAACTTGGTGCTTACTGTGAAGGATCACCTATGGACATTTCTGAGGAAGTTGTTTTTCATATGTAAATGGTTGCAGGTGATTTTCACATTGCACAAGCCATGATATATATTCAGCTTACTGTGCCACCAGGCAAATTTGTATAGGCACAAAGAGTAGTACACACTCAAACCTATAAAAAATAAAGTTGTGTGTAACTCAACAGAGCACCCTTCTTTACATAATGCCACAAACTGGTCACTATCGGACAGTGTCAT
This sequence comes from Macquaria australasica, assembly GCA_005408345.1. Taxonomy (NCBI): domain Eukaryota; kingdom Metazoa; phylum Chordata; class Actinopteri; order Centrarchiformes; family Percichthyidae; genus Macquaria; species Macquaria australasica. The sequence continues at coordinate 618,506 of SEMN01000013.1, forward strand.
CACTGTGCTGTATATGAATGAAGTCAAGTATCTTTTACATTGTGACATTGTAATGGATGCAATCATTTTTTTTATTTTCTCAGGAACTGTGACGTCGTCACTGAGATTTCAAGAAATCCTGTGTCAGTTGGAAAGTTTCAAAACAGCACAGGTGGCAGAACAGATACCATGACAAGAATGTTTCAACACAGCTCAAGAGGAAGGAAAGGCAACCCAGAGGTGCTCCTCTGGTGTTATTTACACTCTGTCTCAATTCCTCTTTTGGCATGTTGTGGTTGAGTATGTGCATACACACACACACACGCACACACACACACACACACAGGCACATAACAGGGCCCTCACCTGTGCTAACCATACAATTAAAAGAGAAACAAATAACCGACTGCACTTTCATGATGAGTGTGTGTGTTTATGTGCTCTCATGTGTAATTGCATCCTCACGTGCCCAGGCATATCCAGTAGATGTTTTGGAAATAGGGGCAGCTAAAGGTGGTCCAAAGGAAAATGTGTATGAAAGAGTCCCAGAAGGCAGAAAAACACACCCTGGGCCTGATCACATGGGACTGAGTGATCTGAACACATAAGGAAAGAGTGCGCGATCTCTAGGACAGGAAAATTCCGACCATCCAAGGGATGACTAACCCTGCAAAAGGACAGTGGAGCAATCAGACGTCATCTGCACTGAGGGATCAGCGTTTGGTCCCTTGTTTGGGAAGAGTCAAGTGTCTGAGCCAGGATTAGTGGCATTCAGCTGGTGCTACTGTTAGCTTTGGTTCACAGCTGTCAGCTCAGGGGCTGTGGGGTGTATCAAGACTCTAACATGAACTGCTACACAAGTAGCAAGTGTACCACCTGTCTGCCACGGCGATTAATCACTATGTGATGATTAGGTTGCCAGATCATGTACAGCAGTGTTTCCCAACCTTTTTATTTGTCAGATGTACCCCTTCATTGACACTTTGTATTGTACTTCACTTTTGTATTTCGTAAGCTATTTTACCATTTATCCATTACTTTTAGCTAATCAACTGTTTATCAACCACTTCTATTTCAACATCTCCGCTTGATTGCTAACTAGTTTTCATGCACTAGCGTTCAGGTGTTATAGCTGACTCAACATAGGGATATAGTTGTATTTTTTTTTTCCAAATTAGTGGAGCTACTCCACACTCTTTCCACCCCCAAGCAGCTGCAGAGGTACCCCTTGGGGTACAAGATCCCCGACAACCCCTGTTTGGGAATCACAGATGTAGAGCAACACATTTCAAGCATGCAGCTCAGCATCCTGTGCTATTTTCTGTTGTGTTGGTGATTTGGGCGGAGACCTCCTTCTGAGAAAAACATGAGAAATGTAAAGCCAGACTGAAGTGAGCCTGCTGATCTGCCTCATGACTAAACATAGATCTGTGCATACTGTCAACAGGGGCATGAAAGGCCAAGCTGCTCTCATCACACTTCCTTGAACAGCACAGTCAAGCATGCATGTGTGTCTGGTTTGACCTTGTCATACCCTATACCATGACACTCCTCTTGAAATCTCCCCTTTCTATCTGCACCATCTTTGTCTCTAATACATTGCTTGCACCCTCGCACAGGCATACACGCCTACTCACGTTGAACTGTACACGCAGGTTGGGTCCCGCCCTGCTGATGCACTCGTCTGAACCCTCTCACATGTGACACCTCTAGTTGGAATGCCAAACAGCCGCAATCCCCATTGTCAGTAGCTCCGGGGGAAGACGGATATTTTACACATCTGTCCCGGCCAAAGTCAGCCTCGCGTCATCCTCATATGCTCTCACACACACATGCACACGCACGCAAAACCTAACCTTCGCTCATTTTCTTTATTCAATCTTTTCTTCAAGGGAAGATTTAATCCCGCTTGCGTTGCCTTCTGTTGACATCTATCGCTTCCTTTAGTTTTCATTTATGCATATTGTTGTAAAATGTGCATGAAACCACTCAAATCTGCTAATTAGAGCCTTGAATTTACAATAAAAAGGAAGAGGATGTTTTTCTTTGGTAATGTGTAATTGAGTGAAGATCATCAAAGCGCTGCAAAACTGGAAACAGATCGGGGATATGGAATAACTCCAAGCATGATTTAAGCAAATCTGCAGCTTTTTTTTTTTCACCGCTTATGTAAATCTAGGAAGTGAAAGAGCAGCTTTGAACACAACTGAGACCTTTTTGTGCCTCTTTAGTGTTGTGCTGGTATGTCCAAAACAAGAACAGCTTCATGTTTCACATCTGCATAAATGTATATTTATTTTGAGTTGTTTTTTGTATTGTTATTTTGGAGAGTCAGCGTAGGTGGTTGATATGCAGCACCCACACCATCTGTATATATACATATATATATATATATATATATATATATATACACACACACATGGTAATTAAGCTTATAGGTGAGTATAATGGTGTTTTATTTTTTACCTGCATGTCTTTGAATTGGCTGCTCATTTCAGTGTGAATATGCATAGACACACACATGAGGACGGAAAAGCACTCTTCCCGTCTCCCACAAAAACACTCAGTGCAATGATTACCTGCCTTGCCACTCAGGGGCCATTTGCTGTTACCACAAAGCTGATTATCTCACCCCTACAGCAGGCTGTGTTTGCGGCTTTGCGATATTCTCCCAAATGCCCACACTGCTATTTGTAGAAATGTTACCTAGCTGGCACAAGCTGAAATATGTTTGTGTTTGTGTGGATGTTTGCGTCTGGGTGAGTGTTTGCGGCGGTGCCTGGCTGTGTGTGTGTGTGTGTGTGTGTGTTTGGCGGGTGGGTGGGTGTTTGTGTGGAATGGAAGGCTGTAAGAATGGAGGGATGGATGACACAAACAGGGCAGAGTGGTGGGAGGCTGGTGTCAGGGCCCTACTCCTACTACCAGGCTGGATGCAGTATCTGACAGCTGACTGAGAGTCTGCAGGCCCCCTCTTTACAGAGTTCCACCAAAAGGTTAGCACTTCAATCAGCTCCACACTCTGGATGCCTCTCTTTCTCTCTTACCGCTGCAGAGCCTCAATTCGCCCCCTTGATGCACACTTAGCCGTGCTTGACCATATCTCGCAGGTGGAAATGTAGCTTTCACACACAAGAAAGAAGCCCCAAACTGCATCTATGTATCTGCACCACGTGACATCCACAGTATATTAAAGTTCCAAGGCAGATGATTATGCACGCTGGATGATATGTGTAATTTTGCCGCACTTTGGTGTGTGGAAAATTGCCATCCCCAGTCATAGCTGACTCATTGCTCTGAGCGTTTAAATTTTCTGGACCTTTAATTTCCTCTCAGTTCCTTCTCAGGTCTCTAATTTGCCTTTACACATCAGGCACTCTCAATATCCTGTAGCCTACCACCTGCCACTGGAAAATATTTTCTCTGCAGATGATCAAAAATTGCAGTTAAAACATTTTTCTACATGACAAGACTAGACAGGTGTCTGTACAGCGCAGACAAGGAAAATAAACAGGACAAACAAGACAAACAGACAAGTGTTTCAGCCCATTGCAAGAACACTTTGTTCGTTTTTTCCTGCTGAGTTATCAAATCAAAACCTTACTTAGTGTAAATGAGTAATCCAATGTGTGATCTCATATCTTTTGTTTAAGTCGAAGGTATGTGTATGTTGATGTTTTTTGCCGTGTCACAGCACCTGTTGAAGAAATCAGATTACTCTCTCGTACTGTGTCATCTGTCACTCCCCCGTTTTTATGCATAACTCCCTTATTATTCACCTATTACACAATTTCATTTTTTCATAATCGTGCCTGATAAATTAACAGGTCTCCCAATGCTGTCAGCTCCATGAATTATCACTAACATGAGGAGTGAAATGTCAACGGGGGTGATTGTGAAGTGTGTCCCACGATTTCATGAGGCTAATAAGAGCTTTGATATAAAAGAGATGAAGAGGATTTTTGGTTTGAGTGTCCACTAAGAGACTCTCATCTGTGTTTCAAGTCTCACGAGGTTAAAGTCACTCCATTTTCCAATCCATACAGCCGGTGACTAAGCCTGTATTCAAGACGCTCTGATGGCAGGACGTTCATAAAGCATACAGGAAAATATCACGCAGTCTCAAAGCCAGTGTGTGTCATGTTGGAGCCTCTGCCAGTACATAAAGAAAATCTTGTGCCTCAATTCTTTCCATTGGCTTTATGATTCATTTTATTGCCCACTACTTGACTGTGAGCTCTTACCATTACAGCGGCAGATGCCTGGGCACAAGGCTGCTGACTTTATGAAGGGGCAAGCTCAAATCTATTTCCAGTACGTAATTTTTGACTTTATTTATTATTTACTTTGGGGCTGCCTTTTTCATTTTCAATTAGTCTTTTTCAGTTTCATTTAAGAAACATTTTGTCTATAAAATGTCAGAAAATAGTGAAGGTGACATCTTCAGATTGCTTGTTTTGTCCAGTGCTGAAACGATTTGCTCATTAAATCGAGTCAAATGTCAGAAAAGTGGTCAACAATTTTGATAACTAATAATTAATTGTTGAAGTAGTTTATCAAGAAACATGGTCAAATTACATTTTTGACCTGATGATGGCACTACAACAAAAGTTGAGGGACATCAAAGTGATTACAATTCATCCTGAGGGAATGTCTGAACCAAATATCATAGAAATCCATTCAATAGTTTTACTGAAACTCAACCTTTTACTCAAAACCCCAAATGTGAAGCTCATGGTGGCGCTAGAGGAAAAGTCAGGGGTTCACCAAAGCTATAGAGATAGATCATCAGGGAACCATGAATGTTTGTAAAAAAATAAAAATAAATCTTGTACCAATCCATCCAGTAGTTACTGGAATATTTCAGTTTGGACCCACCAACAGACTGACATTGCCATCCCTTGGGTACACCAATAGTCTGGCTAAAAATGCAGAATATTAACTGGTTCAAGCTTCTCAAATGTGAGTATTTGCTGCTTTTCTCTTTTTTGTCTGTACATATCTTTGGGTTTGAGACTTGTGGTGAGACAGCAGTGACAATTTGACAACTTTACCTTTCGGTTCTGGGAAACTGATTGGAATTTTCCCCGTTTCTCACCTTTTTTTTTTTTGTCTAATCGAATAATCTTTAAAATAGTCGAGACATCAATCGTTAGTTCGCAGCCCTAGTTTTGTATGACCAACTATCTAAAAACCCACAGGTATTAATTTCACAGAGATATGAAACAGTGAAAAGGAGCAAATTCTCACACTTGTTGCTTGATAAATGGCTTGAACAGTAAATCAAATAGCATAATCGTTGACTGATTTTGTGTTGATCGACAAACTGTTCCCGCCCTACACCACTACATTTTTGAGCTAGCTTTTAAGCTTAAAACTGTTTAGCTGTCGGTGACATTAAAAGACACCCATTGGCGTGGCCTCCGTTAAAGCTGAAATCTCACAGAAGAATACACTGCTCTACTATCATTTCAGAACTGACATCATTCTAAATATGATGATTCACACGGGCTGGTCTCCTTTATTCCTGCTATGGTCGACTCAGTAAATATAGCCCGATGAGCTCTCACAAAGCTGGGAGCTGCTTTGTGTTAAGAGTACCACTCAAAAGATGACACCACGGATTGTCATAGCATGCATCATGTTATTCTCTCCCGGGTGCAGACGGTGCAATCTTTTAATTACAGTACATGGCCATCCATGGGAGATAGACGGTGACTTATTATCACATGCCTCATCAGCCCTGAAACACCAACGAGTGGCTCTTGACTAAGGGCTCTCTCTGGATACTCATCCTGCTTTATCAATTTACAGCACTTCACCACTTCTATATCAATGTACAGCACTTCACCACTTCTATATCAATGTACAGCACTTCACCACTTCTATATCAATGTACAGCACTTCAGCGCTCGGGTCAGACAGTTCGTTTATGAGACATTTACTTCATTAGGCTGTGTGGCTAAGGCAGCTCTTGATGGAAATAGCGGAGAGAAAATCTAAAACACTGAAAAGATGAACTTGGTGATTTCAACTCTGACTCATTTTGCGTCACTAAAAATGCATACAATGCAAGTCCACCAAAAACAAAATCTGGACGTGCTACAGACCTACAAGACTGGGTCCTCAATTACAGTATCTTCTTTTCCAGAAAAGTTGGAACGTCCTGCACTCTGTTTTAGCTACATGACTGCACACAAACTGAGAGAACAGAAGCGCGCACATGGAAAGCACATGATCATTTTCTGCTTTGCCTTTCGACGAGTGTGGCGTTAAAAGCGCAGAGCAGGGAAAAAAAAAAAAAAAAAAAGGGAGGATTAGAGCTTGGTTTCAACATACCCTATCATAAATCTGGATTAAAGAAGTGGTGGTTTTGACACGACCATTTCATCTCGTCTGTCTGAAGCGCTGCTCGCAGGCCCCGAGGCTGACGGATGAGTGACTGAGTGTGTATTGTTTATGTGTGTGTGTGTGTGTGTCAGCAGCTGGGACGAGGAGGGTTTGTTGAAAGAGACACAGATTGGAAAGGAGAACAGAGAGCAGGATGTGTGAGAGGTGTTGAGAACTTATTTTTTAATAATGGATACTGACCTGAGTCACAGTATGCAAGTCTACACAGCACATGTTTAATCAGTGGAAGATATTTCAATGCATTTGACAGTTATAAAACTTGGTGTTATTTGTCTTTCTGTACTGAAAAAAAACTTCCTGTTTTGAAGCTGGAAGTGATACCTTAATGCAGATAGTACTGCTTTAAAAACATCTAAGTGGCAGTTTCACCATGGGCATTAGCACAGAGAGCATTTCTGTGTAAACACTGGTACTTCCAGTGTACTTACACTTGTTAAAAGGCCTTCGAGAGTTTTGACATTCAAAATAAACCGGTTGTGGTTTCAGCTCTGAAAGTCTCACAGTCGGCACGTGAATGAGGTCAGCGCCTCCTGGAGCGAGTCTGAGCTGAAACCTGTGGTTATGAAACAAGAGAAAGGCCCAGTTTTCATCCACAGGATGGGCAGTGAAGGACTTTTCCTGGCTTTGTCACAGAAGCCTGAGGTCATCACTCATAACAAACAAGCACTGCCAACACATTTATATCAAAGCAGTGACTGAGGATTCCAAATAACTTCAACCCACAAGTAGGCCTGCAACAGTAAAAGTGACTAAGCATTCACCAGATACCAGAACTGGTACACAGCAATGTAATTCAAAAGGAGGGTCCTGCTTTTAAGGAATTATCTTGACGGAAATGACACCCAGCAGTGGTTCTATGACAAATGTAATGACTGTTCTTTCCCTGAAACAGTTTGACAAGTACAACAGTAGTCTGAACAGCCGAAATGCTCTGGTGCAAAATATAGCTGATATCTGCTGCCACCAAGAGGCAGAATCACTCACTACATAGCAAACTGGTGTAGAAGTTCCTCTTTACTTGGGTTTACATTTCCACACATGGCAAGCCTGCTTAATGAAAAAAGCTTTTCCTGAAGACAGTGTGTGTGTGTGTGTGTGTGTGTGTGTGTGTGTGTGTGTGTGTGTGTGTGTGACTGTTGCAAGTCATGCTGATTAGCTTTACTTTTGTGCCACATAAGTCTGTTCTGTTTACAGCAGAAATCTATGGGCGTCAATTAGACTCAATTGTCTTTGTGCAGCGAAAATACTACACACGGTCATCATTAAGTAGCAGGAGAGGGCCAGATTTAAAGGAAACACTGCAAACTCCACCACCAGGTAATTCCAAATAAATTTATTTTGTAATTTTATCCACTGTACAAAGCAAGAATGGAATCCTCTGGACACTGACGTGACTGAGCTGGAAACACAGATGGAACATTGATTTCCATCAAAGAAACAGAAAAGATTACCTAGAGAGGGTAGGAAAAAAACAGTGACTCAGTTTGAGGAACACATAAATAAACACAATGAAAGTGATCTCTAATTTCCATTTTTAAAATGATATTAACAACTGTAAAGACTGCATCATTATCTTGTTGGATTAAACTAATTAACAGGACATCTCTCTAATAACCAGATCATGGTGCAGCAGCTGAGATGTCGTACCACAGGTCTACTCCAGAGCCTTGACGATGGCCTCGTTGGCCTCTATGCTGATCTGAACTTCTGCCCTCGCTGCCTCGTCAGATGTGCCGGCCAAGTCAGACTGGGCCTTCTCCAGGTTGGCTTTGGCAGCCTAAAAATAGACAGAAAAAGAGAATGTGTAACAATGAGAAACGGAACAGGAAAGCAAATGATAAAAGCCCACAATTCAGATTTTACCATTTGTTGCAACATCAAACACATCCTCATTATCGGTTACCTTACTTACTAAAAGAAGCCTCGACCAGGTTAATTACCCTGTTATTCAGAAAAATCATAGAACCAAGAATCAGGGCAGGAGTAGAGCCTGCAAAGCTCCAACTCCTGCCTAAAAACCTTTTGAGGCCAACTGTGATGTAAAAGTCAGAATAGCCAGGCTGAACCACAGCGAGTCAGAAGTGGGGAGCAAGACGAGCAGAGAAAATCCCCACTGCCTCTTTGCTCTGAAAGCTCCATTTGTCACAGTAGTGATTAGAAACGAGAAATGCCAAACATAGCTGGAAGTTAAAGGTCTCCCAGTAGGGATTTGACACATCTGCTATAACTCAACAGTGACTGACCTTTCCCTCCTTATTAACAGCGTGGGCCCATGTGCATTTTCACCGCAGAGTGAAAGACAACGAGGAAAAAATAACTCATTTACTGCTATGAAGTCAACTTGACAGTGACACTGGCACTGCCCAAGGTCAAAGACAGGCAGCGCCGCGGCGATAATGCGTAATAATGCAGCCTAGCATTAACAAGATTGACATTTAAACAAGGGCTCAACACTGAAGTCCAACTGCAACACTGATCAGGTGGATAATCATCAGCTGGGAGGTGCTCATCGGCACAGGGGGATCACAATGAGAGAGGAAACAATCTAGTGCGAGTTCAGAGAACAGTCTGCGCTGTCAAAGATCACGTCCCTGCTGGGACCCAAACCAGGGTGAACAATCAGTAATTATGCATGCCTCAACACATTGGATATGGACGCCCATCGCACAAATGTCATTAAAACATAAAAAGGTCCATAAAGGATTGACTAACACGCACTAGACTGACACTGCGAAGACATAATTTGCCAACACTGAGTGGTCCCTGCTAGATGTTAAGAGTGAAAGTACAAGTAGAGAGCTCCAGTCATTACACATGTTCCAAATGTGGCAAAGCAGACGTCTCATTTTAGAAACGTCGACAAACGTGTTTAACAATCTGACCATGTGTGACGAAACGAGCTGAACATTCCAAAACTTCTCCTTTCTGTACAGTTTGCGACAAAAATGTACTTCACATGTACTTTTAAGGGAAGACACTGACTAACATTTTGAAATGATAAAGAATGACATCAACACTGCATGTGACACACACACACACACACACACGGAGAAATTCATCTTTCTGCGTGCCCACTTCCAGTGGAACCAAAGTTCAGAGCTAACTGCAGAACAACAGAGCTGTTCTGGATTTAAAAAAACACTAGGGGACACCTCAGGTACAAAGATAATTGCTGCTACGTCTACGCTGGTTTCGTGAAGCAGAAGTTAAGAAAGTAAAAGCAATTTAAAGCCTATTTTTAACTGAACAAATGTAGAAAAAATAACCAGCCTCCGGACATAACTTATCAAAGCTCTATAATTTAAATGCAATGGACCAAAGGAAATAAAACGTTTAAATGGGTTTCCCAAAAAAGGATTTAAAAATGACATATTGTACTGATAATCCTGCTCGACGAGAGAACACACGGTTCATAAAACTTTCTTGATAGTATAAATGACTCTACACGACTTCTTGTGTTGTGATATTCTGAATCTCCGTCCTCAAGTTCAAAGGCTGTGTTCCTACTCATTAAATGCCACAAATATTGATCCCTAACATTTATGGGTAGCTCATTAAAAATATGTAGGATTAGACCATCATGGTCCATTACTCGGCTTATAATGAAGAGATCAATACTAATATTAGTCCAAATCATTAAAGTAAATACAGGGTGGCTGAAAGCAAATGCAAGATCACCTGTACAACACAATCCAATCAATGAATCCTGCATTAAATACCACTTTTGTGAAACTTGTGTTCAGTGGTGTTGAGACTGTGTCAAGGTGTTTATTCTTTTTAGATTGCATTCATATTACCATCGCTCACGTTATTGTGTCCTCCCCTATTTTTCTGTATTGATTTTAAACTGAACATTTAATCACATGCCAGTGACTGGTGATGTTTTTGTACATGGTGTGCAGCATGTAATTACATTTTCCTGTTCCGTTTTGACGACTACTTTCACAGAAGCGTCTTATGGGATGACCCGAACTTGCTAGTCTTGCCGTCTCACGTTTAAACAACGCAAAAAAAACATATTGAATGTCATTAAATGGATATTAGACTGCGTGTGAACTCACCCAACTCTACAATGCAAACTTTTTATCAGGGTGTTTTCTCGCAAGACTTTCATTACATGTCTTTTTTTTTTTTAACATAATCTCGGCTCTATAAGGTCATCGTGTAGGCTAGACAAAAGGCAAACGCATTCAGTAGCGCCAATAGGGTTGAAAGGATGCAGAATCTTAGATTGTGATTTTAATTAAATGAATTTATCTTGATATAGTAAAAACCTAGAATCTAAATTGAGAACGTGTTTGTAGGTAAAATAAGATATGTTTTTGGCTAATGTGGTGAATAAAATAACCGACAAATTAACAATTTCATCACAATCATTCAACAATCCTGGGAACCCAATATCACCAAAAAGCAGCTCTGCTCACTGATTTGCAACATTGCCTGCAAAGCCTTAATACAGCCAGAGATATTAAAGGGATAATGACTGTGTTGGTATAAACTGTATCATGAAATACACTTGGCAAATTCTTATTATCTCATGGTATACATAGTCATACTGCCCGTCATTAGTGCAGATGCTGCTCTAATGTGTATGCGAGTGGAGTGAGGTTAACATTATACTCACAGCTATGTCCAGCTGGTCCAAAGGAACAGCCTCCTCAGCCAGCAGTTGCACTGAAGAATCAGCGTTGACCGTTACTGACCCACTGCTCACTGCATACACACAAACACACACCAGTGTAACATGCCAACATACAGTCACGTTGCATTGGTTTTATAATTCACTCTCTGACTAGCTTCTGATCCACAGTGTATTTTCTCACTGAGGGTTTTTTTTTCTTCATCTGTGTGAACGGCTGAAACGTGATACCTGGGTATTCAGTCTACATTCTAAGCTTAACATGAATCTTCTATCAAATTTGAGAGACTCAATATTTTAACAAAGATAAATATTATTCATTTGTTAACATACACAACTACACAACTACGTCCATGAGTCTGAGACACAGACCAAATCCAGGTGGACAGCAGAGCTATTTACTAGCAAAATCAGCTGCGAATAACTTAGCTTAGCATATGGACAGAATAATGTATCATGATTCAGCTTTTCAGAAAGTCAATCAATGATAAATGCTTTCATTTACAAGTGTGAGGACTAGCCTGAAAAGATGTACACCAGCTTCTTTGAAGACATCAAACTAATGGTTCTAATTATACACAACCACTGTGAGAATATAATAGATGGTGATCTGATATTTTGGTTTATTTTTTAGTAAACGTGTAACAAAGCATTATTGGCTATATGCCTAAACAGAGATGCCACTGTATGGTGGTATTACACTCAAGGCCCTTAGGGTAGGTCTGACCTCATAGTCATTCACGTTAATTTTCTGTAAAGCAAAATCTTACCAAAGTATTTGACAGAAGAGTCATCGTCACTGATGACTGTGACAATACCGGGCCTGAGCACCTGCAGGGTGGGTACATGGGCAGGAAGGATACCGAACGCACCAGTAAGTGTGGGCACGTCAACCTGTTTCACACTGGCCTCTTTGAAAAACACCTGGAGAGTGGAGGAGGGGGGTGGGGGGGTGGAGAGACACAGTCACTGCAACAGTTGAACATCAACAAATGGTGACTGAACAAAGACTGTGAGCTGTAGAGTTTGGAATAGATCAGAGAGCTTTCAATAGCCATTATACTGCGGTCTGTCACCTTTCTGTTTACTGTTTATGCAACATGATGCACGTGTTTTTGTTGATAAGATATATATATTTATCACTGGATGAAACACATCAGTTCTGCAGCAGAATGTGTGGTAAACGTGTAGCACTGTGTGAAATTAGACTCAAAACAGTGGACTGGATTTAGTAAAACGCGCTTGTAGGACGAGATTTAACCACCGACATGAACCTCAAGGTTATTGAGCCCTGCCTTTAACACACTCCTGCCCAGTGGACTTAAACCTAAGCTAACGACACACATTTGAAAACATTTGCACAGAAATGCACTTTAAGGTTGCTGATCTAGAAACGAGGATTTCTTCAGCGGCGCTCTTTCGCAAATACAGTGATTGACAGCTAGGTTGGCCGTGGTTAGCTTGCTAAGCTAAACCCTTTGCCGACAAGCTCTGTCTGAGCTGAACGCGTTAGTTACTCACAATATTATGTGCAGCAGCGATAGCAAAACCACGCATTAGTACAAACCCCGCAGGCAGACTCCTCTGCAAACCGAGGCGGGGCATTTCAACGAGAGGAGCTGGCCGAACAGCTAGCTGGGCCCGAGAAGCCTCGCTAGTAGCGTTAATGTTACCTGTGTCGGGGAGGCGAAAGTGAAGGACATCTGCGGGGCGGCGGCACCGGCGGCGGCCTCGGCGTAGGAGCGAGCTTGCCTCAGCACAGGGAGAGCACGGCGAAGAAATCTTGCTGCCATCGTGTCTGAAACTCAGGTTTTATCCAGGTACAAATGAATGACAGAGGTCCCCAAGCCCTTGCGTGAAGGCAGTCGGTGTGCGCTCGGACAAGGACGTTGGCAACCTACCCATAAGGCTTTACGGTGGCGCAAAGGGTGCAGGGTAGCGTAGTCTTTTCTGTTTCAATAGCCGCGCAGTCAACATACATTAAGGTTGAGCTTGGTTTTTGTGGATTAGTTGTGAGTTTATCATCTTGTTAGCAACATATTAAACCCAAGTAAGTATTATAATTTTGTAGTCAAAGAAACGTAGCTTCAGCCACGGCCAAACAGCGTTTATTTCAGCTACTGAGTCGGAAATACCTTTCAGTTTTCATTCTTGCACAATTTACATAGGAAAACGTATAGGGGACATTAGTTAGGGAAGAGGAGCCCATTTGGGAAAACGTTTATTTCCCACATTTACCGTTTTTCGTGAATGAAGCTACTGAGCACTCACCACCAGTAGATGGCGCAAAAACCACGTGTCATACATGCTACATGGGCTTCAACAGATGGGGGCCCGCTGGTCTGGTCTGGGACTAAGTTTTTGTTGCTCTTATGTATGTCACCTGTATGACGCGCGCGCGCGCGCGCACACACACACACGCACACACGCACACACACACACACACACACACACACACACACACAGACTTGCTTTATTACTTCCCCCAACACCTGCAAGCGAGAAAATGCATATAACTAATGTAAAAGAAATCAAATAAAAGAAGGAAAGAGCACAAAGGGGAAGCCTTACAGTTGCACAATGCATATAACAAGAGGGAAATATAGTTTGCACTCACTCAGGCTCATTTTGAGAAACCCTTCAATCACTCAGCTTGACCGCACTCCTTGCGTCACGTGGTGCGCCTCTGACTGGGTGGTGGGCGTGTCTTAAACAGTGGGGTTTCATTCATAAATACTTTTACCTTTAAAATCCACATTAAAGTGTCCACAGAAGAGTTTGATGTCATTTGGCTTCGCCCCTCCACCCCTCCATGGACCAGGCTAGTTGAGTAGGTGAGTGCTGCCTTTGCCGCATGCCTGCTCGTCTGTTTGTGCAGCCAGTTCAGATCGCAAGCTACCTTCTCCGTCGGTGTCACCGGACTGATGAAAATCGTAGGCGCCTGTGAAATATCAAGATGGCATATTTATTAGCCTCGCTGCGCTGGTCGGAGTGTAGCTGCTTTTCATCGATTTTTAAAGTTTACTATCGGCTTCATTTCGTCACTTAATGTGGTGTGTGATTTTTGTTTTCTTGCATAAGATTTTATCAGCTAAAGCTCCACAAGGAAACAGCTGCCAGAGACGAAGCTCGTTATTTTGTTCCGGGGAGAAAAATATTATATTATACCGAGCAATGAGAAACGGGATGCTTTCTTTTTTGCAACACTTTCTCATTTTAAACAGGTTATTGCAAGGTCCAAAATGGACCATTACAATTCTATTTTGTTCTAGGCAGGTATTGTGGTAATTATTGGGCGAGATGTAACAGGCTATACTCGAAGCGAAAATGATTCTCTGTGTAATACTGTACCAGTAATGCAGCTGGACCGAAATTTTGTAAAGCATGACGGGATATGCCGTTGCTGGGACACCCGTGTCTTACCATCTGCTCAGTCAACCAATCAGTAGAGCAATCTTCAAGGTTTGCAACCCCATACAAGTAGGCAATTCACAATTAAGTACTATGCTAAAATGATTCTCATATTACTTTTATAAATATGGTTATTTCTCCTTATTTTTCTTAAAGCCTAACAGCAGAGGAAAGTGTTACTAGACTACCTGTCATTTCTATCTGCTTATCAAACTGCATTATGGCATTTATTGAATACAGTGAGGTAGTATTAGCTTTTCTTAATGTTGTAAGAATTATTCAAAGAACATGTTCTGATGTTTGGTGTCATTCCTTGTGAAAACATGTTAAGAAATAAAGTATTTTTCTATGATCATCACTACTCAAACAGATGTCAGTGAGCAGTGATCTAATGAAAGCTCACATAATGTACACAAACTGAATAATTAACCAATCCCTTCTGCTGTATGTTTGTTATCAGCCATGCAGCACTGCCGCCCTGTTGCTCCGAGGCCAGCGGGCCAGCCCTGAGGGGGAACACCGCTTGCTCGGGCTCAGTCAGCTGGGTGGGCTGAGGCGGCTGAGGATGCAGCAAGGGAGCTGAGGAGGAGACTCCTGAGCCACAGCCTGACACACACATCCAGAGCTGCTGCTGCGCACTGCCCTCCATCAGGGTAAGACGCTGGGCTGGTAGAAAGCAGGATGTGGTACAGCACTGCAAAGGAAATCATTCTGGTCACAGCCTGATGTGTTTCCCGTAACAGTTTTCATGCTTGGACGGTAGACGCAGGGAGTTAGACAGGCTGGCAGCAAAGAGCTCGGCAATAGCTTACAGGTTGTGGTGCTGAAGTTGAGTGCTGCAGTGACTGGCAGGCGAGCAAGGAGTGCTGAGTGCTGCTGGCATGTTGCTTCCTTCTACCCTGCTGGGTGAGTAGATCTATCCAGGGTGCGTGTGTGTGCGTGCGTGCGTGCATGTGTGCGTGTGTGTGTGTGTGTGTGGGCGTTTGGTGCAGCAGTAGCAGTATTAATGGCTATGATCTGTAACGCATAGCAGCGGCGGTAGTGGAACTCAGCTGCTGGAGCCAGTGTTTAAGTAAGAGCTGGTGTTTCTCCCTGTTCTCTCTCTCTCTCTCTCTGTGTGTGTGTGTGTGTGTGTGTGTGTGTGTGTGTGTGTGTGTGTGGGAGGTAGATAGAGAGTCTTCAGGCTGATTTGGAATCATAGGTGATGATTTACTGCCGAGATGCTAGCATTTGCATCTTCTGTGGGATCCGACGCATGCGTACAAGCACGCGCCGTACACACATACGTTTGGTTTCTGCTTCGTCTTGCAGTCTTTCGTGGCTGTTAGAGATGCAACAAGATCGTTCTGCTTCAACAGGCATCTTCTGTGACATTACATAGATGCTCATTTGCTACGTTATTAAACATCAGACGTCAATAATGGACTGCAAAAGCATTCTTTATTCTGTGAGTTCAGAGAAGTTTTGTTTTATGTTTACACGTAGTGTGTCTGGATTTACTAACACAGATAAAATGCAGTATCTTTGGTGGTTGACTTTGTGTTTTGATGAACGGCTCCAGTAACAGTCGTTTCCTCTGTGTGTGTGTGTGTGTGTGTGTGTGTGTGTGTGTGTGTGTGTGTGTGTGTGTGTGTGTGTGTGTGTGTGTGTGTGTGTGTGTGTGTGTGTGTGTGTGTGTGTGTGTGTGTGTTATCTCTCAGGGGGACTCTCTAGTTGGCCTGGACCATGAGCAATGAGTCTACCGTCTGGAACATCCTACCAGAAAACTCCACAGTAAGTCCGCCTTTCGCCACTGGCTTATTCTCAAACTTCCTGTGTGTGTGTGTGTGTTGCGTCCAGCTCACCACCAGAGCCATACTTTCCCTCATATTCTCCTCTGGCCGTTTGACTGGCTAATAGAGAACATCCTGACCTGGACCTGAAATAATTAAATCTCTGATCTAATCTCAGCTTTAATTTCCCCTTCGCAGAGAAATTACAACGTGACATCAGAGTCTAGCGCTCATTAACACTTGCTGTGCGTTCTCCCTCACAAGATCATCATTCTGACATATCCAA